>JANHFO010004775.1:15776-27159 GCA_032468095.1 Pareas carinatus | reverse complement strand
TGTTTTCTTTCGCCATCAATTGGACCGCATTTAAGTCTTTTTTAGTTGCAGCAATTTCATTTTTTATTTCCAGTAAACTCCGTTGTAAGTCCTCAAATTTCTCATCAAATTTATCCAACTTATTCAACTTATCGTCCAGTTTGACCAATTTATCAAGCTTATGTTCCACAATATCCAACCTGCTCAACTTTTCCAAGATCTTTTCCATGTCCCCTGCTGCCAATCTCTGTCCTTTACATGGAGCTCCCCTTGAAATGTACACGAAGGCTACAGATGGTCCAGAATGCGGTCGCGCAGAGATTGTGGGGGCCAGGGTTCATACCCATGTGATCTCCCTTCTGTGTGAGCTGCATTGGCTTCCTGTGGTCTTTTGGGTGCACTTCAAGGTAATGGTTATTGTTAGATGGGTGTCGCTAGGAATGAGACGGAGGCACTACTTTTTGCAATACTTTATTCAGGTAGGGTGGTTGGAAAAGAGAATGAGAATCGGAGGCTGGATGCCCCTTATATGCCCCGGGCAGGGTGGCAGCCTGCCAATCCGGGGGCTGGCATTTCCCGCACTGAGCAAAGCCCTCCCCCGGACACAACAATTATGACCTTAAAAGCGCTCCATGGCATGGGACCTGGATACCTACAGGAATGCCTACTACCAGTCAATATCTCCCACAGGCCAGTCCGCTCGCACAGAGAGGGCTTCAGCAGGGTGCCATCAGCCAGACAATGCCGGCTGGCGACTCCCAGGGTGAGAGCCTTCTCAGTGGCAGCTCCAGCCCTTTGGAACAAACTTCCTCTGGAGATACAGACCATTACAGATCTCCAGGCCTTCCGTCGGGTTCTAAAGACGCTGCTATTTACCCAAGTCAGGCTATCCTGATCACTCTTTTATATTGTCATTTGATTTTAAAATGTTAACTGTAAATTTTAATTTTTATTCAGCTGACATATTTAACTCTTTTAAGGGTTTTTAGTACTGTATTTATGTCTATGTTTCAGTTTGGCTGTACACTGCCCTGAGTCCTTCGGGAGAAGGGCGGTATAAAAATTTAACAAACAAACAAACAAACAAATAAATAAGGCTACCCTTGAAGAGCATTCAGAATTTCCAATTGGTATAGAATGCAGCTGTATAAGTAGCAAATAGTGTTAGATATATGGCACATGTATATCTGCATGAGCTGTTCTGGCTACTGGTGCATTTGCAGGTACAATTAAAGATGCTGATGGTTACCTATAAAACCCTATAAGACTTGGGATCGGGTGGCCTTTTTTCAAGAGTCTCTACCAATTCAACTCGGTCAAGCAGAATCAGAGATTAGAACAGCCCTATCCTGTTAACCTTTCATAAGGCTATGTTCCTGAACCTAGGGTGCTGAACATATGTAGAGCCCTGTTTCCTGACTATATTGTTAATGGGTCAAATATCTTGCTCTTATGTATCTTGAATTGGATATTTTTAATTTCTTTTACTGATTATTACTGTTTTATTGTTTTAAATGTTTTTAAAATAATTTTAATTTTAATATATTTAATGAACTGTAAACTACACGTGTGTGTGAGAGAGGGGGGGGGATTGCATTTTGTTTGTTCATGGTCCCAGTTTGTTCAGAAGGCCAGCTTTGCGAAAGACTGGCAACTAGCTTTTAAGCTTCCCCACAAGGTTTGTTTGTCTCTCCTAATGCAAATGACATTGAAACCCCAATCACTCTTGATTCATATTTTACTCATCTTTTCCCTTTCCCTGTTGACAGGTTGTTAATTGGCAAGAGACTGTGCCCTGCATTTACCAGTTGACCGTATGGTGAGAAGGACAAGAGGGGATGAGCAGACAGAGATCCAAAAGCTGGCAATTGCTTTTAGCTTCTTGCACTGCTCATATCTTCCTTTCCTGCAGTGAGACTGACGAGCTGTCTTTTTTTTGAGTGAGAGGTTGAGTTATTTTATTTCAATGAAGCCCAGAGGCTCTTGTACTTGAGAAGGTCTTTTGAACTGAGCTGGTCCTGGAGTTGGTTAATACAAATATTTCACAACTCATTGACCTTTTAAGAAATATACTTTTTGGCATTTGAAGAAAAGCCCCCAGCACAATTGAAACAGTAGTGGACTCAGAGGTCCGTATCCTTGGAACAATTCTGTCTTGTGTTGAGAAGTGAAATGAAAAGATGATTTTTATTATTATGTTTCCAATAGTTCCCTTGATGCAGAGAGCAGGTGTCGTAGGAGAAGTCTCCCAAGGCTCTGGTACATTTGAAAAGCTGTCAACACCTCGTATAAGGTGAGAATAAAGCATAAGATACAAATCAAGTTCATTCAGCATTCACCATCTCATAGAGGCTGAGCTGTGGCCTAGAGCCTTTTTATTTTGTTAACATACCCTTTTCTATCTTAAGGTAGGAAACATATTAGCAAATTCAACACAGTTGTACAAATTACTGGAATAATTGCTTTCCAACCATTTGCCTTGGTTCAGTACTGTGATTCTGTGATTCTTTAAAAACCTGACATTTTCTTTCTTTGTCTTCAACATCTTCAGTGTCATTTGTCCATACTACTGGATGATCCTAGTGATGGGAGCATCTTCCCTGAATCCACTAGGTTCCTACAAGAGGAGACAACTGAAATATTTATTTTGAGAGAAACTAGGTGTCTACAATGCCCGTCTTTCTTTATAATGATAATGGTGCCTTTAGCTTTTTAATGTTTCCTGGACTAGCTTCCTTGCATAGTTGATTAGTTTACTGTTTTCTCTCAATCAGAAATTGCCAACCTGTAACTATAAAATAACTACAGGAGTATTTGCATGAGAATGCTCCCATGGAAAATCTTCCTAGGGCATATGTAGACATATTATGTATTGGGGATTTGAATGAGGCTTGTATCTTTAAATGCAACATGGTTTATTTACAGTGATACTGACAGCACAGATCACAGAAGCGGTTAGGGATGCCGTGCAACTCCCTTTTATAGATTGCAGCCGACAGCTGGGTTTTCCCACATCTCTAATCTCCTGGTGAGAATGTAACACTTTCCAACTGTCAGTGTGTTTTGGGTGCTTGTGCAACTTTTGTGTATTGGCAGTTCACGTCAATTTCCCCAATACACTACACCCCTCCCCCCTAGAGAAGGCAAACAGCAACGGACTGTACATAGACCAACAAGTACTTAAGAGGTCTTCTCACCTGTTCTGAGCAGCGTGAAGCCTCAGAAACATTCTGGTCCTCCCGTCCAGTTTTATTATCAACTGCCTCCCACATCGTAGTTCTTCCAGGCTTTTCCCTGTCGCTGTGCAGGGAGTGGTTCTCTGGCAGAACAGAAAGTCTGCCAGCCTGTGCTGCCAGTTGCCTGGGATTAGGTGCTTCAGCGCATCCTTGGTGATTCAGACCATGCGCTCCATCTGTCCATTAGTCGCCAGGTGGAAAGGGGCTGATGTGGTCTGTAAAAAACATCTGAAATTCAATGGCCATGAATTGCACCCCGTTGTCAGAAACTAAAACATTGGGCAGTCCACGGGTTGCAAATATCCTGTACAGTTCTATTTTTAATTTGTTTGTTTGTTTGTTTATTTGTTTGTTTGTTTGTTTATTTATATAGCGCCCTCCTCCCGAAGGACCTAAGGCGGTGTTCAGCCGATTAAAACCACACAATATCATATTAAAAACAATTTAAAATCAAATTAAACCTATGGTCCTGGCGGTTGTCATTGATGGGACTGGCCCCACCTCCAACCATTTGGAGTGACTGTCATCGACTAGCAGGAATATTTGTCCCTGAAATGGGCTTGCATAGTTTATATGGATCCTAGACAATGGGGCATGTGTGGCCTACCATCTATGGAGTGAGCATGAGACATCTCAAGTCTGGGCTCCAGATATGCCCTACCACCATGTACATGAGTTTCTATCTCTTTGTCCAGCCCTGGCCATCATAAATAACTCCTTGTGAGTGCCTTCATCCAAACTATGACCAGATGTCCCTCATGTAGGGATTCTAGGACTCTTGCTCTCAGGGAGCTTGGGACTACAAATCAACTCCCCCAGAGAATGCAGCCAGGGTGAGTTGACAGGTTGCTCTTTCGGCTATAGAAGCTCTGGAATTCAGGTCCCCAGCTGCTGTCTAGTGAACCCCTATATACCCCCCAACACCCGACTGAGCACTGAGTCTGCGGCTGTCTATGCAGCCACGTCTCCTGCATGGAGGGAAGCCTCCAGCAAATCCTGAATTTATTTATTTATTTATTTTCAAAAATTTTATACCGCCCTTCTCCCCGAAGGGACCCAGGGCAGTGTACACATGCACAAACAACAGGATGCATGCAGCCGGAGTGGGGTCTAGTTCTATTCAAGGCAGGGGAATCCTGCTGAAGCCATTAACATGGCCCATTTCCTTTCCAGGCTTTTGCTCTAGGCTGTAAGTATAAGCCGAAAGGAAAATAGACCATCTTAGCATTCTAGGTGACATAATCTGTGGCGTTTGCTTGTTTGACATAAACACCCACAGGAGTGGCTTGTGATCTGTGAAGACCATAAACTGCTGGTCATATAAGTAGTCATGGAACTTTTATATTCCAGCTACTATGGACAAGGCTTCTCTATCTATTTGAGCATAGTTTCGCTTGGCTGAGGATAAGGCTCTCAAATAGTATGTGATGGGAGCCTGGCTCCCATCAGCCTGGAGGTGGCTCAGTACTGCCCTTATTCCATATGGGGAGGCATCACATGGGATGCAGATAGGGGCCCCTTCTCTGAAGTACACGAGCACTGAGTTGGATGACAGCAGCAACTTGACAGCTGTGAAGCTCTATGCGTGGATGCTTGTCCACTGACGTTGAGCCCCTTCTCTAGGAGCCAGTGTAGGGGCTCGGCTATGGTTGCCTTTCTGAGAAGGAAGGCATGGTAAATGTTTAGGAGCCCCAGGAAGGACTGGAGATCTTCCTTTGTTTTTGGGCTGGGGGGGGCTGCTGGATGACATGGAGTTTTGAATCCATTGGGTGAATATCATTGGCATCAATGCAGAATCCAAAAAACTCTGTAGAGTCTAGCCCGATCTTACATGTTTCTTTTTTGTGCTTCAGGCCCGCCTCACAGAATCTCTGAAGCACGGCCCTGAGCTGCTTGGCCAAATTCTCTGTAGACTTCCCAGCAATTAAAATATCATCAAAGTATGGGCATACTTTAAATCACTCCATGGCTTAGGACCTAGATATTTACAGGACCGCATTCTACCACCGACCGGTACACTCCCACAGAGTGGGCCTCCTCAGGGTACCATCGGCCAGACAATGCCGGCTGGCAACCCCTGGGGAGAGAGCCTTCTCTGTGGCAGCACCCACCCTCTGGAACGACCTTCCCCCTAAGATCCGAACTATCTCCAACCTCCATGCTTTCCGCTGTGCAGTAAAAACACACCTTTTTAACCAGGCTGGTTTGGCCTAGTCACACCTCCCCCCTGTGAAACTTTTAATATTTCAAATTTTAGATATTTTAACTTGGTTTTAAATTGGTTTTAACATTAGATTTTCTAAACTCTCAGCCACTTAAAATATTTCATTTAAATTGTTTTTTAAATTTTGTGTATTTAATTGTGTACCTGTTTGTTTTATCGGCTGTACACCGCCCTGAGTCCCTTTGGGGAGAAGAGCGGTACATAAATTTAATAAATAAAAAATAGAAATAGAGTGGGGTGACTATGAGAGTCTCCCACACCCCACTGTCCTCTGGCTGCAGAACCCCTTGCTTTACAAGTTTGTCAATTTCAGCATCTATCTTGGGCTTCAGGGCAAAAGGCACTCGGTGAGGTTTGATCTGTACCAGAGTTACAAATGGATCAAGGTGGAGGGAGATGGGAGACCGCTTGTATGTCCCTAGCTGAGAGCTGAACACATCAGCAAACTCTCAGGGACAGCTGACAGGTCTGCTGCCTGTGTCTTGTGGATGCCTGCCACCTTAATGTCCAGGGCATAGAACCAGTTGAGTCCAATGAGGCTCGTTCAGTGGCCCTTGACTACAACTACATTCAAGGGACCTTCAATGCCCTTGAACTTGACACGCATGATGGCTTCCCCCTCCCTGGACATTCTGGAAATCTGTGAGCACATGAGTTTGATTCTTTTCCTGCTGTGCTCATAAATGTTCCTGAACGTTTCCAATGAAATAATTGTCAGGGCTGACCCTGTGTCCAGCTCCATGTCACAGGGGACCCCCTGAAGCTGGACCTGTAGGCACAACTTCGGTTTGAGAGGGTGATGGGCACCTGTCCTACATAGATTCCTACAACTGGCACAATAACTGACCCTGCTCTGCCCTTGGGGCCCAATACCTCTCCTGGTCTCATTGTGAGGCGTGTTCTTGGGTTGCCCCTTGCAGACAACAGCAATGTGGCCTTGTTTGTCACATGCTTGACAAGTGGCAGTGCAGAATCTGAATTCTACTCGCACATTTTGGCCTCCACAGTCCAGGCATCTCAGGGTTGGAGCCTTCTTGACTGCAGGTGCCTTTTGTCTCTCCGATTGTCCTTGCATCCAGTTGACCTCTTCAGGCTCAACTAAGGACTCTGTGTTCTTGTGATGGACAGCACTTTTATGTTTTTCAGTGCCCGGCACTTGTTTGGAGGGCCATAATATTTGGATGGCCCCTCCAGTAGCTTCCTTGGCCATCACTTCCTTTAATATCTCCCACAGGCCAGTACGCTCCCACAGAGAGGGCCTCATCAGGGTGCCGTCGGCCAAATAATGTCGGCTGATGACCCCCAGGGTGAAAGCCTTCTCTGTGACAGCTCCAGCCCCATGGAATGAACTTTCTCTGTAAATACGAATCATCACAGATCTCCAGGTATTCCGTTGGGCTCTAAAGACATTTTTATTTACCCAAGCCAGGTTGTCCTGATCCCTCTTTTATACCTTAATTTGGTTTTAAATTTTAAATGTTTTAAATGTAAATTTTTAGTTTGGCCAGTATATTTAATTCTTTTAAATGGTTTTTAATTATTGTATTCAAGTTTAGTGTTTTGCTTTTGGCTGTACACCACCCTGAGTCCTTCGGGAGAAGGGTGGTATAAAAATTTAAACAAAAAATAATGCCTCATTGAAAGTCAGGGTCGCCTTAGTGAACAGTTTTTGCTTGAGCACCCTGTTCCTGGGGACACAGACAAGGCGGTCCCTCAGTCGCTCCTCCAAGTCCATAAAATGGCATAGATGGGCTGCTTGATGCAAGGCAGCTACATACTCAGTGGCAGACCTCCCCTGTTTCTGATCCCTATGTTCAAAGGCATACCACCAGGTGATGGCAGAGAGCTTGGGAACAAAGTGCTCCTGCAGCTTGCTTTTGATTGTGTCGTATGCTACAATCTCTACAGCAGCCAGAGCAACCAGGTTCTCTACAATGTCAAACGTGGCCGGGCCGCACACGCACAGAAGCATTGCAGCTTTCAAGCCATTGTCAAACACCTGGTTTGCTCGCATGTAATTCTTGAGTTGGGCCACGTACAACCACCACCGTTCAGGGTGCATTGTGTCAAATCCTTCCATACACTCCACTTTGGCCATGTTGCATCTGTGGTGCTGAATTGTCTTAAGCTGCTGGCTTCTGGTTTTCCTGGATTGGCTCTCCGGGGGCTGGGTCTCCATCGTGGCTTGCTGGCAGACTATCGCGTGGGGGGGGGGTAAACGTCTTTCCAACCAGGTTCCCACCTACCCCGGTGTTTCAGTTCGGATAAGCAGTGAATCCAACCTTTGTCACCACTATTATGTATTATGGCTTATTTACAGCAATACTAACTGATTACAGATCACAGAAGCAGTTAGGGACACTGCGGAACTCACTTTTATAGATGACAGCTGGCAGCCAATTAGAGCACCAGGGTTTCCCGTGCTGAGTTTTCCCATGTCTCTAATCCCTGGGAGAGAATGTAACACTTTCCAACTGTCAGTGTGTATTGGGTGCTTGTGCAAATTTTGTGTATTGGCAGTTTGTGCCAATTTCTCCAATACTCTACAGGACACATAACAAGCATCTTGGCTCAGAATGTGAAAGCATCAAAAGTATATCATTATTATAGGTAACCTTTGCTAGAGCACAACACCTTGCTTCCTTCATGCCATCTGGGAATAGAGCAGAGAGGAAAAATAATTGTGAAATCTATGCTGGAGTAACAGTACAAATGAAAAAGATGAAAGGACTTTAACTGCTAAAGTCATTGTAGGGGTAAGCTCTATAGTGTGAAAAAAATCAGAAACAGAATCAAAACAGAAACTATTTTAAAGATCTTTATGTGCAAGTTAGTTTGAAGTTCTCATGAAGCACTAGGCCATACCTCTGGAATATCTGCTTCAGCTTGATACATTTCAAAATGTAATCAATTTAATCAATTAGAAGATTAGATTTCACCATGTTATGTATACCAGTGGCAAAATTTACAAATCACTTAATCAATGCAATCCATTAACATAGACAAAGGGAGGAGGTGATGGACTGGAAAATCTCTATCAAGGGCATTCAAAAGTTGTAATTAAAAATACATTACACCCTAAATGCAATGCTCCCTGCGCATTATTGCTGCCTTAAAGAATGCTGCACATGCTTCCAGTTTTATGCTTGCATGGAAGCTCCATAGAGATGAAAATCATGTTTTATTTTAATGCTAGATGGGTGGAGTAAAGAAGATCTAATGTAAACTGAAGCTTTGTGGATTAAGTTCTTGCACTATTACTGAATGCCAGTACTGGGAAGCTAGCTTTAAGTGAACTATTAAGTTCTCATCCGTCAATCGTATCATCTAAACATTTCCCAAACTTTATCCTTGAAATCAGATGCTGAGCCATGGTGAGTTTTTTTATATCACAGGTATTTAGAAGCTTCAAGAATAAGGAACTTGTAGAATATGTTTGATGCTTACTGTGTAAGAGAATATAATATAACCATTGCTTGTCTTGGGGGAAGTGGAAATGGAGAAAAAGAAAAGTTGTTTTTACTTATATCAATCACACTTCCTGTTTAAGGAGTAAAGGTAATGTTCATAAAATTCTCCATGCATTAAATTTATCTCACTACAGTAGGCAACTACAGATATTGTAATTAATCTACAATCTCATTGTTCAATTTTATGATACCCAGGTACACCTCATTTTCTTTAGAACAGATTTTCTTCATCCTATCCAAACCCAGGAGCATTAGGCAAGTAATAATCTTTGAAGCAACGATAACATGACCAAATTAAAATGAGTCAGATAAAACAGTAGGATTAATGTCTGTCTGTATGTGTAGTGTATATATGAAACACTTAACCCATCCACCCAAATGCAAAACCTTTGCTTGCCTACAAGGCCAGCCTCTATAATTGGGTATTTCATTCTTGCAATATCAAAGGCAGGAGAACTTTTTAATTAACAGGACTTATAGGGTATAGTTATTTCTACCTGAGCTAGAAATACTGGTTATTGAGGAAGGCTACAAAAGGAGTTTATTAGACTCAGTTTGAAGGCCAGTTTATGATCTAGAAAGCAATTGAAAAGTTGTGTACTGAAATGTGGCTTAGAAAGGGAAGAGCGAGGAAATATCTCTATTGGCTTGCATTTAATATGTCCTTATGCTAGTGAAAGCACCCCTTGAGTTGAATTTCATATAGACTACTCCAGCAAAACAGGTGCTTAAGTGGTGAATGAGATAGGCAGAGACAATTGTTTCTCTTCCTCTGCATTTGAATGGAAAGAAATCCTGACTTCAACCTCAAATTAGAATTACTGTAATTTATTGCATGTCCCAATATGTCTATCTTACCACAATTTAGGTTTAGGTTATAGATATCACAAAATTATTGTTTGGGGATCAAAAAGCAGATTATATAAAATGGGGGGAGCTTCCATGGAACAGACATGTTTATATTGTCTAAATGTTCATAAGTTGAGAGTTGATGTGAAAGCCCTGTTTGTATATGGCTGGGAATTCTCACACTCATTGGATCGACTAGCAACAGCAAATATAGCCAGAGGGCGGATCAATTTACATTATGAATTCTATATTCATAACCAAGAGAGCAGAAAAAAATCTTTTAGAGACTCAATTCTGCAGAAACAGGAAAAACTGTTTTACTTTAACTCATGAATATGTTTTACTATCCCTGGTTATGGATTATGTACTCTAAATCAATGGTTCCCAAAGTGGGCAGTATCATCTCTGAGGGCGGCAGGATGGCTTAGGGTGGCGCTAAGAGGCAAAGTGGGTGGCAGGGGATGCTAAGAGGCAGGGGGCGCTGCCCAGAAGGTGCGGGGTCACAGACCTCCCTGTGCATAAAGAGCGTAAGACGCAGCACAGAGGCCGACTTTGAAGCGCTGTCCTCATCCCCGCCGAGCTGCTCCCACTACTGCTAGTTCAGCAAAGCAGCACACCTTTCATGGTGTGCCTTATGCTCCTTACATGCCGGAAGGATTGTGCCCACCCCCATGCCTTCTGGGCAGCACCCGGTTCTTGCCTCTGATGGGCGGAGAAGCAGCAAAGCAGGGTTCCTTTCGTGCTGCATGCAGGAAGGCCTGTCTCTCATTCTCATTGTGAATGTGTGTCTAACCCTAACCCCCTCCCCCTGCCCAAGCCAGAGCTCTGTTCGCCGCCAGTCAGCTTCCTTTTCCTTTCCAAGCTGGAGCTCTATACGTCGCTGATCAGTTTTCCTCCCCTCCCCAAGCCGGACCTCTACATGTCGCTGGTCAGCTTCCCTCCCCTGCCCAAGCTAGAGCTCTCCATGCTGCCGGTTGGCTTTTCCCTCCCTCCCCACTCTAGAGCTCTGTGCTCTGGCAGAAAGAGAAAGGTACGTGCTGTGGGTGAGAGAGAAATTCAGGCGGCTGGGGGGGGGGAGGAGTGAAGTGCCAGAGTGTGTGTGTGTGTGTGTGTGTCATTCTTTGTGTGTATCTCTCTCTCTCTGTTTCTCTGTTTCTCTTGGTATGTGTGTGTCATTCTGTATATCTCTCTGTCTCTCTCTTTTTCTCATTCTATCTCTCTGTGCCTGTCTTTCTCTATCTCTCTGTGTCTCTCTCATTCTGTGCGTATGTGTGTGTGAGAGAGAGTCTGTCTCTCATTCTTTCTCTCTCTCTCCCCCTCCCTCCCTTCCCCTCTCCATCCCTCTCATTCTCTCTCTCTTTCTCTCTATCTCTCTGTCTCTCTCTCTCAAGCAGGAACAAATAACCCACTAAAATGTGTAATACTTAAATTAGCTTTAATTACTTTGTAATAATTAAATTACTTTAATAATTGTGCTACAATTAAACAACCTTTAAAGATTTTGTTATGATTAAATAAACATTTATGATTTTGTTATAATTAAATAAACTTTTTTAATTTTGTTACATTAAATAGGTGCCTTTTATATTAATAAAATGGAAGTTCTCTGATCATTATTTTACAAA
>JANHFO010004774.1:54222-64844 GCA_032468095.1 Pareas carinatus | reverse complement strand
TTCCTTCCTTCACCTCAGCTCTCTGTTTGCTTCCAGGAGCCGGTGGTGCTTACCGACACCAATCTGGTTTACCCCGCCCTGAAGTGGGACCTGGATTACCTTCAGGAGAATATTGGGAGTGGGGACTTCTCGGTGTACCGAGCCAGCACCCACAAGTTTCTGTACTATGATGAGAAAAAGATGGCAAACGTGAAAAACTTCAAACCGAAGTCCAGCAGAGAGGAGATGAAGTTCGGGGATTTTGTGGCACAACTCCAGGAAATCGAGCAGCAGGGAAGCGGGGAAAGGTAATAACACCACTTGGTGGTCAGCTGGTGTGTGTGTGTGTGTGTGTGGGGCGGAATAAGACAGCTATTGTGGGGTTTGCTTCTGGCTTTATTTGCTAGGTTTCTGCATGGCGTAGTGCAATAATTCCTTTGAGTACAGGTAGTCCTTGACTTACAACAGTTTGCTTAGTGACTGTTTGAAGTTACAATAGCACGGAAAAAAAGTAACCAATGTCCATTTTTCACACTTGACAACTGATTCATATTTATGATGGTTGCAGTGTCCCTGGATCATGTGAGCATTTTTTAAAAGACCTGACAAGCAAAGTCAATGAGGAAGCCAGATTCACTTAACAACTGTGTTACAAATGTAATAACTGTAGTGATTCACTTAAGAAATGTAACAAGAAAAGTCGTAAAATGGAACAAAACTCACCAAATTTCTCACTTAGCAACATACATTTTGGGCTCAATTGTGGTTGTAAGTCGAGAACTCTCTATATTCTTAATAAGTCCTCCAGGGAGGAAAGGAGCCTGCTTTAATGCAGAAGGTCTTTACGCCTAGCGTTATGAATTTTCAACCTTTTGGGTTCAAAGTAGTAACATGGATATTGTACAATTCTAGAATAGAATAGAATTCTTTATTGGCCAAGTGTGATTGGACACACAAGTAATTTAGGGGAGTAGAATTGGAAATAAAATTGAAGAGTAAAGCAAACGGAAGTTCCTAAATATCTAATAAAGAAAATGGATGTAGCTGGAAATTTGAAACAACAGGTTGTTATATAAATCTAATGAGATAAAGGAGTGACCATGGTAGTATTTTTCAGGCACAATTGAATTAAGGAAGAAGGGAACAACTTGAAATACTAAATTTTAATTTTTGAGGAAGTCCTTGAACCTTGAATCTAGGCAGTTCATAGAGAAAATTTGCTTCATTGAAGACAATCTTTCATATACAGTGAGAAGGAACATTTTGTGCTATTTATAGCTTGTTTCATTGAAGGTGTAAATATTTTTTCTCTTCATTAACAGAGAAAAAAATTAATTCATAGCATCATATTTTTCTTTCATAATATCTGTGCTTTGTGATGCATGGCTGCTTTGCCATTTTTTGCATTGTCTGTCTATTCTAAAAGAATGTTAATCCACATGCAGTAGGTGGGATTGGAGTAATTTGTTTACTCTCTGAATGTTATGTCTGCAGGCATACGCCTACTAGGATTTTATGATAAAATTTTAATTACATTATATTTAATAACATATTAGTAACTGTAATGTGGCTCTAGATTGCTTAACCCTCTCGTGAACATTTTTTAAAAATAGGACAGTGGTGTGTTCACACAACAATCTGATGTAGTATAGGACATATAGTGTAAGTTTATGCAGCGTGCTAAATCATCATCCATGCACGCACACAAAAACCCTTTTCTCTCAATTCTAACGAAAATCAACATCAATCAAGTTTAATGCACCTGCTGCCCTTTTAACCTGATGGTGTTATATGAGCACAATGCAATATATACTCACATACATGCATCCTTCTAATCACACTCTGTTTTCCCAGTGTTATTTACTGTTCTGGTGGTTGCTTTTCACCATGTATTGATCCTTGTCATTCTAGGTGGAGATATATTTTCTATTGCCTTTTTATCAGTCAGATTCTGCACTGCCATTCCAAATCCTGCAAAATTACCCAGCAGTTAAAGCAAACTTATTTCCTTTCTTATGTTTCAATTTTGACAGATTGGAAGGCAGCAGACCTCTGGCTGTATGCTGTTCCTTCCTGTCCTCTCTCTTTCCTTTCTGAGGAATGTTCTGCACTCATGTGGTGGCAGAGGAGGAGGAGGCAGTGGCACTGATGTGTAGGCCCAGAACTCTGTTGCTTTCCTGCTGCTGAAGGTAAACATTATTTAGTTTTTTTTAAAAAAAACCCAGAGCAAATTTTTTCAGTTGTGAGATGGACTTAGCAAGTAAAAAAAATATGTGATTATCTCCTGACACTGCTTTGCCCAATATAGATTAGTGATTTTGAAAGCTCTGAGAATTCCAAAAGAATTGCTACATTGAATTCTCCGGACTTCTGAACAATATAATTTATACAGGACCCTAGGAACATAAGATTTTATTCTTTTTTTTTCAAGGATCACTAGTCATTTTTGGGTAATGTAATGCTCATGACAATTCTTTTGGCAGCTCTATAAGCCAGGTTTAAGTTATCGTTTCTGCAGTTGATTGACGAATAATGAAAGAGCTAATAAGGTATAGCTTTCCACACACAATTTCTATTTCTTTCTTTTTATTATTATTACTTTCTGTTATATACAGGTTATATCTCCAGCAGACCTTAAATGACACGGTCGGAAGGAAAATTGTGGTAGATTTCCTGGGCTATAATTGGAATTGGATCAACAGGCAGCAGGCGAAACGAGGCTGGGGTCAACTGACATCCAACTTACTACTGATTGGCATGGAAGGTAACCAACCTGTCTCTTTGGACAAGTAGTTTGGTTTTAATAGTTCTATAGTGCTACCTGTTGAGGAAATCCTATGGACAAATATCTCAGTGTTAGGTGACTGAATCTGAGTGGAATGTTTTCTTCTCAGTTATAATCTTACCAAATTCAATATCTTCAACATGTTCCAGTTAGACTAAGTGGGAGAGTTCAGAGTCAAATTTTTCTGAAAAATATATGGTGAAAATCAGATATAATCCCAGGCTGCTTGGATATACAGTTAGTCCTTGACTTATGACCATTCAGCGACCATTCAAAATTATGGCTCTGAACGAAGGGACTTATGACCCCTGCCTGAAGTTATGTCCATTGCAGTGTCCCCATTTGTCTGTTTGTATCCCCATCCCATCCTACTGGGTCCCTGCAGGCCTGGCGGCAGGGGTGGGTCTCACACCCTCTTTTCCACCCCCCATCACAGATTGGTCACTTTTCCCGTAGATCTTCGGGAAGCAGCTGCTCTATCTCAGTCTTCCTACACAATGGAGGCCAAGTATTACCATCCTGGAAGTGATACCATTTTGGGGTCATCTGCCATTGTGGGATGAAATTTGTGCACTCATTCCCAATAATTTGAAGCACAGACCTGTTGGAAATTAAAGTTCATGTTTTGTAAAATAATTTCAGACGTTTGTCTTGGTCTTTCTTTATGCAGGAAATGTGACACCAGCTCATTATGATGAGCAGCAGAATTTCTTTGCTCAGATTAAAGGATACAAACGGTGTATTCTGTTTTCACCTGATCAGTTTGAATGTCTTTATCCTTATCCTGTGCACCATCCATGTGACCGGCAAAGTCAGGTGAGATGACAGGCCAAATACCATTTTTTTTGCCTTAAGATCCACAAAGCATAATTTTTAATACTAATTTATTACAAAATTCCTATATATTTGTGTTTTGTCTAGCCATCTGACTGAATAGGGAGTCTAAAAGCATGATGTCTGTTTTAAAGTTCTTGGATATATATGGTCTTCAAATGATTGTCCATACGTTGGACTTATATAAGTCAGGGAAAGTTAATGTATTATCATAAGAATATCCTTATCCACACAACTAAAGCAGTCAATTAAATCTTTATGGAGGTAGGCTGGAAAGTGTTAGCCACAGATAACTGCACTGCTCTTTGATGATAAAATGCGTGTTTCAACTTTTTCAAGCTACAGACCCCAAAACATGTTGCTACATGGCAGACCCCATTCCCACAAATTCAACTAATTACCAATTGACAATTCATGTATATTTTTACAATTTCTTCTTGACCTTTCTGTGGACCCCCTGGTAACTTGCCACGGACCCCAAGGGGTTTACAGACTCCAGGTGGAAAACCTCTGTACTAGAGATTAACATTTATCTATAGAGCTGTCTCAGAAGATAAGTATATAACTTCAGAAAGAGTTCTCTTTATGTTTTGCATTTCTGTTGCAATTATCTGTAGATGCCCTCCTACAGATTCACAGGGAGGGTACTAGAAATAGTGAGACTAAATTAACTCCCCATATTTTGTCGGTAAGGGTTCCCTATTGGACCTTCTAACGGATTTCTTTGTAAGGTTGCTTATTGGAGGACTAGAAACTGACACTGCCCCAATTTTCTTTCCAGCAGCTGAAGAAGCTACCTAATAAATAACTGCTTCCCATGTGACCTAGTTTTACTGTATACTTTTTAATGCCCAGCGGTAAATGAATTAGATTTGGAAGAGAATGACTGGGTATTTGCTAAATTAGGACAACAGCTTCCGGTATATGTATTTTGCTTGAATGGGACAGTTTAGACCAGGGTTTCCCAATCTTGACAACTTTAAGGCGGGTGGACTTCAACTCCCAGAATTCCCCAGCCAGCACGGGGAGATTGGGAAACCCTTGTTTAGACCATAGAGTCCCATCCCCTTCCTGGAATATAAATTAAAGCTGGAGTGAATCTAGATCAGGAGTAAGAAATCTGTACCCACTGTGTGTTGAATTATGCATTTCATCAGCCTTAACTATTAGCTATATTGCTTTTGGCTGATGGGATTTGGTCTAGTTCCCAACAATTTGCTTCATCCCAAAATATTTGGAGATACATTGTCTCCACCCCCTTCAAGAACTGGAGACCCAGCAGGCTATTAATGATACCAATTCCTGTCCTAGAAGAGTCAGCCATCTTGAGATTCACTCAGTTGTCACCTGCTGGTATTCCTTGAAGTCGGAGTTAGGCAAGAGTGAAGTACTGAGAAAAGTAGCTGCAGCTTCCATACAATTTGCCCTTAGTCTGGGTCACCAACCACTCAGAAAGTAATGGATGTGGATGCTGTCCCTTGATACTCTCGTGCTTGTTTCAGCATCCTGGTTCCCCAGTAATTTAATCCTGCAATTAAGGAGAGGATATTTGAGGGCAACTAAGTAGATCATCTCTTCCATTTCAACAATACTGGTGAGGTCATTGTTAATTTCCAGTTAGCTCTCCAGTTTGTAGTCTCCTTCTGTTGGTCTTTCTAAATTGGTCCCCCAATCTTTGGTATTTATAAAGCTCTGATAAATGTACACTTTACTAGGAAGTTACTAGGAAGTGGCAAAGAGTCAGACACGACCTAGTGACTGAACCAACAACAAGGATATTAGCTGCCAGAAGCGCTGATTTATAGTCCTTCCAGGCTACTGTCAAGAGCTTAATGTTTGCATTTATTTCAAGAATGATTTACTCGGTTATTAGATTACTTAGATAAGACAGAATTTAATCTTGATTTCTATCATGTTAGCAGAATCTTCCCAATCACTGCCCTATAAATACCTGGCATTTTATTATATGTGTTCTGTGCTTTTCTTTGCTTTGACAATATTGATTGATTACATCTTAAAATAGTAAATGCAAATGCTGAGTATAATCGTTCGCAATCAGTGGGAAGTAGAGTGCAGTGTCTTGAAAGTGGTGATTTTTATCTCTAGTTCCCTACCTGCCTGTTAAAATTAGTAAAGGGGTTCATTTTCTTTGAGGGGTGGGAAGCATAGGGAGAATCATATTGTCTCCAGTGACTTCAGTGATGCCTTCTTCTCTCCTACTAGGTTGACTTCGACAATCCCGACTATGAGAAGTTTCCTAATTTCCAGAACATAGTTGGCTATGAAACTGTAGTTGGCCCAGGCGATGTGCTTTATATTCCCATGTATTGGTAATACATTTAGGATGAGAACGAGCTAGTATGATTGTGCAGCAGAATCAGTTTGGGCAACAGAGGGGCTCTGTCCGTGGTTCTGAACCTCGTGTCTTTTACTCCGGCCAGGACAGATATTTTTCTGTTTGTAAAGTGGCCCCTGTAGGAATGGCAATAATCCTTGATGCTTGTTCATATACAGAAAATATACAGAAAATATTGGCCCCTTTTTTCTACCATAAGACTTGGATTTGGGGACAACATCCTTATATGTTCTTATAAAGATTTAATTAATACAACAGTTTTGGGGAAGCAACTGAATGCAGCAATTGTCCATGCCATTGTCAAAGTTATACTTTACAGATGCAGGTGGTCTTTGTTTAACCCCTGTCCTGTTTGGCAACCATCTGAAGTTATAACGGCGCTGAAAAAAGAAATTAAGACTACAACTGGTCCTTGCACTGAACGACTGTTGCCCCATCCCCGTGGTCATGTGATTGAGAGCTGCTTGGCAACCAGCAAGTAATCGCACAATTTGATCCGGTTTTATGACCATTTTACCATGGCCGTTAAGGGAATCCTCATGATTATTAAGCAAATTCAACTCCCCCCCAATTCACTTTGCTTTTGGGAAGCTGACTGGGAAGTTTGCGAATCACAGTCAAAAGCAAGCTGGTTGCCAAACACTCAAGTTGCAATCATGTGACTGCAGGGGTGGAACAATGGTCATGTTTTTGAAGATGGACTGTGAGTCACTTTTTCCAAAGCTGTTGTAACTTTGAACGGTCATTGGATGATCATTGAATTGGAGTACTGCCTGTATATTTTCTAATAAATGTATGCTGGATAACTCAAAACTCAAAAAAGTATAATCAACTATAGTTACTCACCGCCCCCGCAATGAAAAGGAATAAAAGAAATAACCAAATACAACATGCTTAACTATTTTTCTGAAATTAATATTGGAAATGCTAAAATGTGCCGTTTTAAATTAGGACTATTGAAATTGTTATCTTCTGTGGCTTGTTATAGGTGGCATCACATTGAGTCATTGCTGAATGGAGGAATTACCATCACTGTAAACTTTTGGTACAAGGTACAGTAAGCATGTCTGAATTTAATATAAGAGCAGCATGAGGTTTTATAAATAGACGATTGTATTTTAATTGCAAAATTATACAGCGCAGTACGATACAGATTGCTGCATCATAAAATATTTTCCTAGGTTTTATTTAAATGATCAGAACTGCTCCAACTGCTAAAATTGACTTGAGATCATAATTTGGTTTCTTAAAGTATTATCTTAGAGATAACCTTGTTGAAACTTGTAATATTTAAGTTGAAATTGTGAACTCTTAATCCTAGCTTTTCTAGAGAGATGTGTATGTGTGCCTTCAAGTCAGCGTTGGCTCCTGGTGACTGCCTCGAATAGCCCCTGCAGTTTCCTTGGCAAGATTTCAGAACTGGTTTATCCTCATCTTTTTCTTTATAGGGCTGGGAGAATGACTGGGCCAAAGTGACTAAGTTGACTTTGTGCCTAAGGCAGGAATACAGAACTCATGATTTGCTAATTTCTAGCCTGATTTGCTAATTTCACCAAACTGACTTCCTTTAGAGAAGCTTTTGATTTTTGTTTTTTTTTAAATGAGTGGTAGTACTAGAAATAGTATTTTTTACCAGTCACTTGCCTAAATATCTCCTTTTCATGTGATGTGTGCTATTTGGCAGATAAGAAAATACCAACTCGCCTTTTCCCATCCCTGACTTTTATTAGCTTCTTGCTTATTTAGTGCTAGGTGTTTGTGAGGTGTTTTTAAGTACTGTGAATCCCTTGTTGATCTCCTCACTTTCCTTTTTATCTTCCTGGTGTCCCAGAACCAGGGATATGACTAATAGTGTCCAGATAATCGATGTCTCTGCTGGAATCTGTTTTCAATTTCATTTTTGTAAATGTTGCAATCTGACGAACCCTTATTTAAGGAAGGTATTTTTCTCTCATGCAGGGTGCCCCAACCCCTAAAAGGATTGAATATCCTTTAAAAGCTCATCAGAAAGTGGCTGTAATGAGGAACATAGAAAAAATGTTGGGGGAGGCCCTTGGAAATCCACAAGAGGTAAAGTGGGAATCTCAGGTTGATTGTAGTAGCTTCATGGGTGAAGCTTCTTCAGCTTCTTATCACATAAAATAAAAATAATGCCATAACACATTGAAGACCGTACACATTTCATATCTTAAAACATACAACACTTAGGAAGGGAAAATAGGTGGCAACGGATTGGGGCGAGATAAAGCAGTATTTTTCAATCTTAGCAACTTTAAGATGTTTGAACTTCAAATCCCAGCAAACTGGGAGAATTCTGGGAGTTGGAAGTCCACACATATTGCCAAAGTTTGGCACCAGGATGGAGCATTCAAAATGTTAGCAGCAATTCTTTTGAAGATCACTCAAATCTTTAAGAGAGATTTTGGTGTTTACTAGACTAGGCAATCTAAGTTGAGCATTTTGTGTGTCAAGAACAAAAGCTTGGACTTGGCATAAGCAAGCGTAATTTGAATCAGATGCCTCATTCAACATCTAGATTGTTCGTGTTCTGGAATAGCTACAACTTTCAGGCTAAGTAGGAGAATGGCTGAAATGAAATTAACCTCCACCTTAATTTTTATGTTCACAATTTTCCTCACTTGTAAGGTGATTGTTCAAACATTGAATAAATTATAAATTAGCCCAGGGGTGCCCAACCCCTGGTCCATGGACCAGCCACTGGTCCGTGCAAACAAGCCAAGCCCCATTGGTGGGATGCAGGCAGCATGCAAAACCACGGCCCCTCCAGACCACGTAAAAACTTTTCTCCAGGGACCCGGTCCCTGGTGCCCATAAGGTTGGGGAGGGGTCACTGAATTAGCCTATCTTCCTGCGCTGTTTGGAATATATAGGTAGTTTTCGCTAAGATCATTCAGCGACTGTTTCAGTAGCCCTAGAAAAAGGACTGGTCCTTGAACTTGCAGCTGCATCAGTGTCTTTGAGATCACATGATCACAGTTTAGTCATGTGGCAACCAGCACATTGTTGCAATGATTACAGCATCCCGCAGTTGTGTGATTGCCGTTTGGAGACCTTCATAGCTGGTTTCCAACAAGCAAAGTCAATGGGGAAGCCGCCAGGAACATTAAGTCATGGTCATGTGATGTCATGCTTAATGACTATGGTGATACATTCTTAACTAGATGTCATATGATGTTTTACTTTACGCTAGCCTTGCTGGGCCTGATTGCAGCCAGTGAGGACAACTTGTATGTCGACCAGTTTTACAAAAGGTTTGTGTGCATTGTTCTAGGTATTCACCAAACGTTATCATTGAGGAATACTTTATAAAAAGATCACTGTTACTTGAGAGGAGATGGGCAGAGATTTTCATGAGTGGGCCCTTAAAATGGTTTATGGATATTGTACTGACATTAAACGTTTATGTTTATTTTTGGGTGGAGTATATAGGTTTGCAATTTAATATGACTTCTAGCCTGTTGATAAGTCTGTGTAGCTCATAAAGCAGTGTGTTTTGTTGTTTTTCCTTTGAACAGGTGGGCCCCCTGTTGAATATGATGATCAAAGGACGTTATGACTAATCTTGGACTTCTGCAAGATACTGGAGCTGTTTCACCTAAAGTGGGAAGACATTAAGCGCTAATATTGCACACAGCACTTAAAAAAACAGATGGATTCCTGGTCCAGCTCTGATCCACTCTGCCCGTTTAGGGGATTGACTAGAACTCTGAATTGTTCCATTTGCCCCTCCTTCAACTTCACCGAACGTTCTAGAATAATTCATCCTTACTAAGGAAGAACCCATCACCAGTAACTCTTACGTTCTCTGCCTGCCTAGATACAACAACTGGCACCTGGTACTCGATGATATTTATTTGTGATAGAATTTTTGTAATCGCCTACATAAGAATTGACTAGAGGAACAATTTGGATTTTCCTTCTGTGTTTCAGTGTTAGGAATCAACATGGATAACTTTAATTTTTAAATCAACTCACATCTATAATGAGTATATTTTCTTAAAGGCCACCTTCTCTTTGACATTGGAAATTCTTAAACTAAAACCCAGTGAGGGATCCAAATAAATGAAGGACATAAAGGCTGGAGACCTTAAGAACTTTTAAATCCAGTGTATCATTTTGTCATAAGCAGTACATTGATTGCTAATTCTATAAAACTAGGCCAAATGCCTAGGTATACAAATTGACTTTTTCCCACTCAGGATGCTAATAGAATGGGACAAGCCATAGTGTCCACAAAATGTGTGTGTCATATTTTTCACTTAACCATGCATGGTTATACTTCCTTTTTAAGTTGCACTCTGCCTTTTCTAGGCCAAATTAAGTGCCAGATCTGTTGGTGAAGAAGAGAGCAGCAAAGCTATAACAACGTGCTTTTTGGGTCCCTCCCTCCCCAGTTTGCTCTTTTGTACGTTTGGAAAAAAATGTGACTACGGGCTTTGTAATTGTATTTAATTAAGATTGGAATGCAGGTTTTAGAGGTTAATTCCCAGGTAAGCAAGGAAAAGTTTTCCTCATTTGCCACGAAGTCACTTTTCTGTGAGAGTTTTGAATGCCTACCCTTAAAGATCCTTGGTTGGGGGGGGGGGGGGGGGGGGGGGGGGGGGGGGGGGGGGGGGGGGGGGGGGGGGGGGGGGGGGGGGGGGGGGG
>JANHFO010004773.1:312074-326729 GCA_032468095.1 Pareas carinatus | reverse complement strand
AGAGGAGAGAGAGAGTGCCTGGATTTGGGGAGAGATTGCATTTCCGCCCCAGCCTATTCAAACAGCCCCAAACTGGGCCACAGCAACGCGTGGCCGGGTCAGCTAGTATCTAATGTAATTGTTATTCAAGTACATTTATATTTCTGATACTTTTATATAACTATAATTTTAAGCCAGCTGTATTTTGTGTAAATGAGCCCCCCTGTTTCATTATATTTGTCCCTACAAAGTCTCTAGGCCAGCCTCCCAGAGATGCGGGGGGGCAATTCGGTCTTCAATCTATACAATTATCCTCCCAAGGCTACAGCATCGGTCTTTCGGGCCCGCTAAGGGCATGGGGAATCCATTTACGGTGTTCAGCTGTCAAATTAATTAGGTATATAGTTCAAAAGAATAGAACCACCTGAAAATTAGCTTTTGTCGCACAGTTATATTTACAGTATATAATCCAATACTTTCCCCAAAAACTTGGCAAGTATGAGACATTCCAAAACATGTTTTAAAGAAGCATTATCTTTATTACATTTGCAGCAGTATGCTCTTTCTGACTGTCCTTTTCTACATAAATGTAAAGGAGTCCCATAAACTCTAAATATTACTTTTTGTTGTGTAAGTGGTAATTTGAGGTCTATTGATTCTCTTGCTCTAGAAGTTAAAACACTCCCATGTTCCAGACAATATAAGAACCTCAAGTTTTTTATTCCACTCATCTCTTACATCTTCATATGAAATTGATTTATTGTTAACATATATAGAAATTAATAGGTTTTTTAGTTTTTTAAAAAAAACAACTAGTTCTATTAGCTCAGGTGTCTTTGAAGTTGAAATTTCTACTGGAGTAAACAGTATTGTTAACAACTGTAATTTTTGCTATTGGTAATATTGGTAGATGATATTTGTCTCTTAACACAAGATGTACTAAAAATTCATCTTCATCTTCTATCAATTGGTTGAAAGTCAGTATTCCTCCTTACATTAAATTTTCCATTTCATCTTTTCCCCAATTTTTAGCTTCCTCATAAATTCACATTAGCATAGGAATTATTTCATTCATTCATTTATTCCTTCCTTCCTTCATTCATTCATTCCTTCCGTCATTCATTCATTCCAGGCACTTAGATATGGTCACTGTGATCCTTCCTTACACAGCTGGACTTGCTCAGTTTGCCTTTAGGGATCTGTAAACCGGGGCCGCAGATCCAGGACTGGATCAAGAAAAACAGAGGAATCGGTGCTACCTTGAGAAGGCAGGTGGACCTGAGGCTAGGGTAGCAGCAACTTCTTATTTGGGTTGATTAGCACCTGTCCAGCTTGCCACACACTGACTCAGCACTGCACAATCACAGCAAAGACAAGGAGGCCCACTGGAAATCAAGGCTGGTGGGTCAGGTTGATTATTCAGAAATTCACCTTGCCAATTATGGAGTGTATTAGGCAGCAGTCTGTTAGGTGACCTCTGCGGGATTGGGGTTGACACTTGAGCAGAGGCAAAAGGATGGGGCTCCCAGCCTGTGCTTCTCTCTCTTAAATTGGATTACTCTTTGCTTGTCCTCTTTACAGAGAGCTACTCCTGGTTCTCCCTCTCTCTTTCTATCCATCGGAGACTGTTACCTAGTGATTGCCATTTAGTAGGCTTTTAGTTACTCCAGGACAGTTAACACTTAATGTCGCCAGCAGCAATTGCTTCAGTTGACAGAGTGGTGTTATCATTCTTGGGAATCTGTATTGTGCCTCCTCTTTTGTCTTTAAAGAGCATCTGAATGTTGGAATGCAGAGAAATTAGGTGTCTGTCAATTCTGCTTTGCAGGTTGCCAACCTGGAAGACACCCCCTTTTACAGCCCTTTCACTCTGTTTCCTATTCTCAGAATTGGCAATTTCTCTTAGAATTATTCTCAGTAACTGTGGACTGAGGGAGTGGCAGAAACAGGGCCCTTGCTAGTGTGCACTTCCCTGTGGCAGGGGACCTGAGGGCTGAGCCATATCCCCAATTGCCCTGTTCCGATGTACCTTGGCAGAACATTTGGTCTGCTCTGCCCTGGGATGTCACCTTCATCTCATCTGTAGCCCAGGGATGTTGACGTAGTTTCTGACGTCTTAGTTCAATATCTTCCGAGGCCACCATCTGAAATCTGTTCCGCTTTGTCACCATCTGCTTGGAGAGAATTCATGTGACTGCAGCGATCTAGAACAGATGTTCTAGAGCACTGGTCGCCAACCTGTGGGCCCCAGCCCACTGGTCGGCCAACAGAAGATCTGAGTGGGCCATCAGGGGTCTATTCGGCTGGCAGGAATGCCTGTAGTTTGGCCAGCATGGCACTCGAACATCGACTGGGGCGATGTCCGGAGGCCCAGAGATCAATTCGCGGGGTACCTCACAGATCTATCTCTGGGCATCCGCAGGCCAAATTAGGAACCTCCGGGAGCCATGTGGGTGCCCAGAGATCGATCCGCGGAGCGCCTCGAGGCCTGGAGATCGGCCCACGGGTGCTCGGAATTCGTAATTTGTCCTGTGGGTGCCTGGAGATCGAGCCCGCAGGGCGCCTGGGGGCATGCAGATCGACCCGCGCAGCAGCGGGGCCCAGAGCTTGGCCGAGCCGGCGTGCAAGTGAGGAGGAGGGAGTGGAGCCAGAGGGAAGAAAGGCGCTCCCCTCTTCATGTCAAGATGCAAGAAGGTCCTTCTGAGAGTTTGGTCCCCAAAGAGGCTGTGGTTGCTGGTGGCTGTGGCTCCCAGGGAAACCCTGTGCAAGGAGCCAGCTGCAAATGGCTGTGGACGGAAGGAGGGGTGGGAGAATCCTTGTGAATCCCTGAATTGTGAGATCTTTGGTGTGGGACCTCCTGGCTCCCCGGCTGATCTTGGCTTCTCTGAGGAGCCATTCAAAAGTCACTCTGGGTAGCTAAAGACAGAAAGTGCTGCCTGGCCCTCCCCCCCAGGGAGGCAACGGCTCCTCCTCCCCGGCCTCTTAACCTCCAGCGCACAGTTGATCCTCTTTGGACTGGATGCACGGAGGGCCTGCACATCTAGGGCCTCCCCTAGCAAATCCTCATGCAGAATGGATGAAACCAAACAAGCGGACGGGAGCTGGCCTGTCCGGTGGCCGGCCGTCCAGGCCCCAGAGAGGGAGGCCTCAGCCATGAAAGCTGCTGAGGGACTTTGGCCAGTCTCTCAGCCCAGCCCACCTCGCAGGGTGGTTGTTGTGGGGAAAACAGAGGAGCAGGGGGTGTTGAATATGTTTGCCACCTAGAGTTATTTGTAAAAATAATAAAGGTGGGATACAAATTAATGAAATAGGTAAATAAATGAGATAAATTAATAGAAACAATGGGCTCAGAGAAAACGATTGCACTGAGCAGATGTGCTGCGATCTCATTTATGCAGAATTGATAACTCTCCCCCTCTGCTCGGTGGTCTGCCGGGGTCCGTGAATTTCCCCTCCCGGGAGGCCCCGCCTGGTAGAAGGCACGGAGGCCCCGAGCGCCTCAGAGCGAGCGCCATTTTCGAGGCCCTTCTGAGCCTGGCCTGCCGGGTGAGACTCTGCCCAAGATTAAAGGAGACGGATCCGCCCCTCCCGCCCCTTCCGAGGTCTTCCTCCCGGCATGCCTCCCTTCTGAAAATGCTTGTCAGACACCGAACTGCCGCCTGCATCTTACAATATGCAATAGTTGTGTCCTTTAGGATCCTAGTCTGACTTGTAGAGTGATTGCTAGTATTTCATGACTGTTCAATATAGACTGTCCCAAACTTTTAAAACAAAGAATTGTATGGCACGATGAATGTGTTTGTGACATCTTTTGTCACAAATATTTTGATATGTGACAGGATGAAATGCTTTGTGACATGATGAATGTGCTTCATAGCATGATGACATAAATATACTTTATGATAATGAATTTACGTTAGGATTGTAACCATTGTTTGTCAATTGTAGCCTGTACGTACGTATTGAGCATGTACACCAAAGACAAATTCTCTGTGTGTCCAGACACACTTGGCCAGTAAATTCTATTCTATTCTATTCTAACTGCGCTGCTCTGCTAGAGCAGACTAAAACAAGTGCTAATGATCTGGTTGCCCAGGAGGGCCCGGCATGCTGTGGGGGTCTTTGCGCTCTCTCTCTTTCCCCCACCCCCGCTTTTATGCATATAAGGTGAGCAAAATCATATTCTGGCCCAGAAGTCCCACCTGGAGAAGGTTGAAGGTGGAGGTATGGAATCTGCGTGTCTCAGTCTGCCCTGCCAGTTGATGCGATTCCCCGGGGAGGGGGAGACTCCTTGCCCTTTGCGGGCTGTCCTTACCTTGCACACCTGTTCAGAGATTTGACTCAACAGAAGAAGAATGGAGTTCGATGGGATCCTTGAGGTCTTCTAGTCCTTTTAACCTGGGGTCCATGGCAAGTTGCCAGGGGGTCCACAGATAGCTCAAGAAAAATTTAGAAAAAGTAATATACATGAATTGTTGATAAGTAATGAGTTGAATTTGTCGGAATGGGCCACATAGCAGCGACATGCTTCGGAGGTCCGCAGCTTGAAAAAGACTGAAAACCTCTGCTCTGGTCAGGATCCCCATTCCAGACAACTGGCTGTCCAGCCTTTTCTTAAAAGCTTCCAGCGATGGGGCACCCACGACGTCTGAAGGCCGGCCCTTCCACTGGTTGGTTGTTCCCACAGTTGGTGTCAGGGTAGTGGAAGACCCCCATTGCTCCCGGGGTGTGTTTCCTACATGTATTTCTTAACTGGTTAGCTAAAGGCTCGCCTACTCCTTCTGCTTGGTTGGATGGTCTGTAGTGTACAGCTATAGCAACGTCATTCTTTTCTCCTTCTGTATCGACCCAGATGGATCCCAAGAGGTTTTCATCCTTGATTTTGTGCATTTCTGAAGAGACGGAGTGATCTTCTATGTAGAACAACTTCACCTGCTCTTTTGTTAGGTCTGTTTCTTTGGAAGTTTGTATCCTTCCATCAGTACATTCCAGTTATGAGTTTCATCTCACCAAGTTTCAGTAATGGCATCTATATGTTAGGGTTAATAGGGTAACAGTCCCTTTAAGACCTTATGTTTGGTTTACCTGATGGCTGACCAGCTGAACCGAGTTGAGTCACACCCATCGCCATCAGCTTGGGAACTGTGGATATGAGGAGCAGGCTAGGCGCCAATCTCCCTCTTGCTTTTGGTCTGTTGCTCTGGTCTGTTGCTCTGTGCTCCTGTCGGTGGTCGTCGTTCAAGTCTGCTGTAAGTTCCTGCTTGCTGTTTTGTTTACTGGCCAACTTTGTTGGTGAAGACAGCTACACTAACTTGGTTACTGTTAGGACTGCTTGTGACTGTATATTTGACCACTGGACCGATTGACTGTGATACTGGACTTTCCAAATTCTATTCTGAGGATAAAGGACTTATAATTCGCTTTAACTCTGGACTCATTCGTGTGTTGTGGACATTCGCAGCTTCTCGCTAGTTCGGACACCTTCATTGTTGTGCACCAATCCTTGCTAGCCAAGGAACCCTGCTTCTAGCCACGAACTGGTTACAAGCCAGGGGCACTTTAATATACCCCTTCAATGATGACCGTGCACTTCACGATGCTATTCCAGGGTAGCTTCGTTCCCAGGAGGGAGATTTCTTTGCAGGAGGAATTTCAAATCTTGTAAGACGTTATAACACAGTGCCTCGGTTTGGTTGGCGATTGTATCGAGGTGTGGTGTGGTGTTGTGGTTTTCCAGTGTGTATGGTCGAGGTCCTGTGTCTGCCGTTGATGGCTAAGTGGAGGTTCCCCCCCCCCGAATTACCCTCGCAGATTCCTACTCAGTCAAGCAGGGCTGCTCGCTCACCTGGGGCCGTCCGGCCTTCTCGTTCCTCCAGGGCCTTCGCCATGGTCAGCGAGTCCCACGGTGAGTTTCCTGCAGTGAGCAACGGCCTCAGCTGCGCCCGGTCCGATGGCAACAGCAGCAGCAGTGGGGAGAGTTCCCAAAACAGCTCCCGGTGCTCCACTCCTGGACTGGACACGGAACGTCACGAGCGGCTGCGGGAAAAAATGCGTCGTCGTCAGGAATCCGGGGACAAGTGGTTCTCTCTGGAGTTCTTCCCTCCCCGGACGGCCAGCGGAGCCGTGAATCTCATCTCCAGGTGAAGAAGCCGAAGACTAAAAGTTCATTATTCTGACATCGGTTGGCCTCCAAAGGATCCCCGGATTCCTTTAAAATCCTGAGCTGATAGCCAAGGTCCCTTTGGAGCACAACTAACATTCACCAGAGCTTTGGGGTTTCCTCCACCCACATCTCCACTTCCGTTGGGACTTGATTGAGTCAACGCAATAAACCCTGAATCTGGGTCAAGGGAACACAAGTCTGTAGCCCCCTCTTCCCAATGCATGTGTTCCTCAGCTTTTGATGACAGTGGAACTCAAAATTTTTGTTGCTAAGAGAGATAATTGTTACCCTGTTTCCCCGAAAATAAGACCCAACCGGAAAATAAGCCCTAGCATGATTTTTCAGGATGCTTGTAATATAAACCCCACCCCAAAAATAAGCCCTGGTTAAGATTGTCAGCCAGACAGACGCATTGAGTACCGTATTTCCCTAAAAATAAGACCTAACTGGAAAATATGCTTCTTTTGTAGCAAAAATTAAGATAAGACCCGGTTCTATTTTGGGGTAAACACGATGGGGTTTGCCCTATTTTATGAGCTTTCTCACCACAGTTGTTATTTATTATTATTATTTAGATTTATATACCGCTTAACGGTGCTTTGCAGCCTTCTCTAAGCAGTTTACACGGTCAGCCTATTGCCCCCCAACAATCTGGGTCCTCCTTTGACCGACCTCGGAAGGACGGAAGGCTGAGTCAACCTGGAGCCAGTGAGAATTGAACTGCTGAACTTTGATTGCAAATCTTGTACAAGGCTCTCCTTTCAGTCTCTGTCTGTCTGTCGTTTCCCTGAAAATAAGCCCTAGCCTGTGGCGGGCCGGGTTTAGGCTGTAGAAACGGGGAGGCCGCTGAGCACGGGCGTGTGCGCAGGGGTGATGCCGACAGCCACAGGGCAGTGCAGGGGGGTTGCCAGTGGCCACGAGGGGGGGCATGTGTTGCTGTGTTGGCACTTTGTGATAAACAAGTGGCTTTTGGGTTGCAGTTTGGGCACTCGGTCTCTAAAAGGCTCGCCATCCCCGGTTTAGTGTAATGTCTTGATGGACCCTCTCTCTCACTCCGAATTTAACCTGGGTGCCTCTCCAGCTCCTCTTGTCGCTTCCTCCGAGGTTCCTTCCTGAGGTCTTGCCAGCTGAAGGTGGCCAGTCTCTCTTGTTCCTTGCAGGTTCGACCGCATGGGGGCGGGCGGTCCCCTTTTCATCGACGTCACTTGGCATCCAGCTGGCGACCCGGGCTCCGACAAGGAGACCTCGTCCATGATGATGGCCACCACGGCGCTCAACTACTGTGGCCTGGAGACGGTCCTCCACATGACCTGCTGCAACCAGAGCAAGGGGACCATCACTGCCCACCTGCAGAAGGCCCAACGTTTGGGGCTGAAGAATATCATGGCGCTGCGAGGAGGTGGGGAAGGGCCCCGGGATGGCCCCTCCTTCCACGGGAAGAGGGAGGAGCCGTGCTTCCTGAAGAATGGGGTCTTCTCCTGCAGATCCTGTTGGGGAAGAATGGGAAGAAGAACCGGAGGGCTTCAACCACGCAGTGGACCTGGTGAAGCACATCCGTCAGGAGTTTGACGACTATTTTGACATCTGCGTGGCAGGTGAGTGGAGGAGGTTCATCTCCAAAGCTCTCCTGATCTTCCAAAGAGGCTCCTCAAGGTTGCTTCTTCATGTCATCTTGGAGTCCTGGTAATGGCCTGACTCAGTCTTTGCAGTTTTCTGGGCAAAATCTTTATAACTTGTCGGCCGTTGTATTCTGGCGTTTGAGGGAGAGAAGCTGGCCGAAGCTCCCCCAGCTGACTTGGTGTCCAACGAAGGACGAATTCAGGTTTTCTTGCTTCTCAAGATTCATTCACCCCCTCCCCCGTGCCGATTTTCTGAGCATTAAGGGAAATTTGTCTTTTGTTACTTGCCCAGCGATACCCGCTGTGTCTCCATCACTGTCCTGGCGTGTTATGACCCTCTTAAATAAACTAGATGGCCCAGCCACTCAATATGAAAGTTCTGCATTCAGAAAAATACAGAATTTCAATGTGCAATTCTGTATTCGGGGGGGGGGGAAACCCAGGTGTATTTCCTCATAAAAAAGCCTGCTAGATTCCCCTGGGAAGGGAAGGTTATAGAAACCACAAATCAAAATCCCGTAAAACAAGTTTGTCCTAACTGTCAACGTGGCTGTGAATTAAGCAGGGGATATTTTTATAAGAACAAGGGTGAAACCAGCCTGAAGCTCATCGCTTCTCTCTCTCCCCACCTCTCTCTTTTAATTTGGAAGGCTATCCTGGGGGACACCCCGAGGCCGATGGCTACATCGATGACTTGAAACGCCTCAAGGAAAAAGTAGTGGCCGGCGCGGATTTTGTCATCACGCAGCTGTTTTTCCGGACGGAGACCTTCCTCACGTTTCTCAGGGACTGCCAGTCCACCGGCATCGGCTGCCCTGTGGTGCCAGGGATATTCCCCATCCAGGTAAAAGGATGGGGAATGCACAGCTCATCCTCAGCTTACAACAACGATGCATTTAGGTGCCGTTTGAAATTACAGCAGCCCGTGATCACGGGGTCCAAATTCAGGTGCTTGGCCACCTACTCGTATTTATGATGGTCACAGTGTCCCAGGGGCATGGCACGTGGTCATTGGACCTTAGGGACCACTAAATTCATAAATGTAAATCCCGCGAACTGCTAATATGAATCTTTTTTTAAAAAGATATATACATTTGTAAAATAATGGTTAGGGAATTTCCATTTTATTAGTATAAAAAGGCACCTATTTAACAACATTTAAAAAACTTATTTAATTATAACAAAATCTTTAAAGGTTGTTTAATTGTAACAAAATTATTAAAGTTAGTTTAATTATTACAAAATAATTGAAGTTTGTCTAAGCAGTACACATTTTAGTGTGATATTTGTTCCTGCTTGAGAGAGACAGACAGAGAGAGAATGAGAGAATGAGAGAGAGACAGAGACAGACACATACACAGAGAGAGGGAGAGGGAGAGAATGACACACACACAAAGAGACAGAGATAGAAAGAGAGAGAGAGACAGGGAAAGAGAGGGAGAAAGAGAGACAGCAAATGAGAGAGACAGAGAGAGAGAATGAGATGAGAGAGACAGACACACACACACAGAGAGAGAGAGAGACAGAGAGAATGAGAGAGAGACAGAGACACACACACACAGATAAAGAGAGACAGAGAGAAAGAGAGACAGGGAGAGACAGAAAGAGAGAGAGAGACAGAGAGAATGAGAGAGAGAATGAGTGAGAGAGAGGGAAAGTGAGAGAAAGAGAAAGAATGACAGAGAGAAAGAGATAGAGAATGAATGAGAGAGCGAAAGAGAGAATGAATGAGAGAGAGAGAGAGAATTGCTGCAGTTAAGATTTGCAAGGCTACCAATGTCAGAGACTACTTTTTTACTTGGACTAACTGCTACGTTACGAATTTGAGGCTGTGATCTAGACTACATGCTACATGTTATATGTCTCGTATGAGGCGTGATACCTGGTTTACCCTGATTACAGGGACGGAACATCCAGTTCTGTATTTGCCCTTCAGACCAGACAAGGGCCACTGCAGGCAATTACAGGTGATCTATTTTAACAGGAAAGATTCACTGGAAAAGGAAAGGAGACTTGAATGGCCATTTCTAGCCTATTTGTTGTCATTCGTGACCATACCCCAACTCCAGCTTGGAGACCAGACTGGGATATGGATATGGATTGATTTACTTGCTATGCTACTACAGGATCGAATCCCAGCGTAGCAAGTAAATCAGCCCATATTCGTATCCCAGTCTGGTCTTCCAGCTGGGATTAGGGTATGGCTCGCTGATGACAGCAAATGAGCTAGAAATTGCCATTCAAGTCTCCCTTTTCCAGTGAACCTTTCCTGTTAAATAAAACATGTTATATGTATTATCATACTCAAATTACGACTCAGAAATTACTGGCAATTCTCCTGGTTCCTACCCCTAGCACCATCATATTTTACATTTATGCTAAATTTGGCTGAAGGTAAGAAACAGACGTATTGTGCCAATACTTTAAAGAGAGAGCGCGTTTGATTTCTGCAGCATGCAGTCTTGGTAAGTGGGTAACCACCAATATGTACCGGTTAAAATTTAACAACAGAATTGCAGAGTGGAATTTTGCTAGATGTGTTTTTCACCAGTGTCAAACTGAAGCCCCTCCAGGTAGATCTAACAGCACCCATTTCTCTTAACTTCCCTTTCTTCCCTGCCCTGTTCTAAACAAATGCTTTCTATGATTACAGGGAGAGGAGGAAGAAGAAGAAAAGAGCAGGATAAAAATGTTAATTTATTAATCATTGCCTATATAGCAGTTCATCTGAAATGCTGTTGCTATGCCAACACCCTGGGAGTTTATTTTCTTAATCCAAGTGAGGAGCTCTAGGTCTCTTGGCCTCCTGCTGTGTCATTTGAATATGGTGGTGGTGGTGGTGGTGCTGCTGCTGCTACCACCTCCAATGCAGGTCTGTTTTGGGGAGGGAGAGAAAAGGCAGGCTGAAGTGGGGACAGAGAAAGGAGGCTAAACCACCAAAGCAGTCAAATGCAAAGCAGTAAGCGCCTTTCTCAGTACGACTTAGTAAAAATGACACAAATTAATATACTCTACTTAAACCAGACCAAGATTAATGGTTCTCTATCAGAGCTGCTTAGTCCAACTGTCACTCGGCAAGCACGTGTCGGACAAAATCAACACTAATCAACATTTATTCCTCTCTTGCCCTTGGGTCCGAGGAGCGAGAGGAGGCTGCAGTATTCTCCTGCTTGTCTCGCCACGCTTTTCACCCTCTATCCAGTTTTGCCATATATCACTCTTTCTTGCTGTGCCTCTCCTTTTACAAATCCAGACTCTCAGCTATCAGGCAACATTAGAGACATGATAGATTTTCTGTTTTAATTTACATCTATTATATTACAACATAACAGTCCTTGATTCAAGGGAGACTAGTGTCTCCAATAGATAGCCTCAATGGGAAGATAACTTATTAGGTCTGGTTAGAATATACTTTCGAATAGACTTATTCTCTCCCACTCTCTCCCCTCTCTTTCATGCCCTGCTTGTAGGGAGAGCAACAGTGCCTTGAAGATCCTTACATAGGAAGGCTTGGACTATACCAAGCCTCCTCTTGCAAAATTGGTCTTTGTGCTAAGGGTCCTGATGAAAAAAAGCAGGAGGCAGCGTGTCTTGAATTCTTCCTTGGGCTGCAGGACCTTCTCAACAGCCTCTATTTACAGTCAAATTAATTACAAAGGCTTTTGTACAAGAGAAGCTTAGAGTGGAAGTTTAAGGTACAGGTTTTCACCATATTTATTGATTCAGACTGATAACCCATTCAAAACAATGTAGTCTTTTTTAACTGGATTGATTGGTTCAGCCTTCTGGACATGCCATAATTTATAATTGGAAAAAATTGTGAGCCAATTATTCAATCTTCTTTAGTTCCTTATTCTCCTGTCCAGTACAACCTCTCTCCAGGCTCAAATTAGAATATTTAAATATATTTAAATATATTTTAAAAAATATAGAAAGGCATATCTTAGTTTAGATTATTGTACCCAGAAAGGGTATCATCTTGCTATCCATTTAATAAAGAAGCACATATATTAACTATTGGTTATTTTAAAAGTATTTTATACTTGTATTTAACCTGTATATAAATTTATTTCCATTGTATCTTCCCCCTGGAACTTTTATTTGAACATCCTAGACTACCAGCCTCGTCTCCCCTGTCCCCCCTCTCAGGCTTGGCCCATTAACACCAGGGGCCCATCTTGATGACGGGTCCTAGGATCAAGAGAGATGGCACGCGGCCAATTCCCCCCCTTTCCCAATTCCCTCCCTCTCTTCTCATTCCCTTTTCCCCACACCCCATAGTTTTGTAAATATTGTTAAAGTTCAATGTTAGTTATTCAAGTTATCTGTACATCACCAATTCCCCCCTTTCCTCTCCCGACTTCTCCCTCTTTCCCTTCCCCCCATATCCCAAATTTTGTAAATATTGTTAAAGTTCAATGTTAAATTTTATGTTATTTGTACACTGCCTTGAGTCCTTCGGGAGAAGGGCGGTATATAAATCTAAATAAATAAATAAATAGTAGCCTCTTGAAGTCAATAGAATTTCATTTAGAGATGGATAATCTATCTGGTCCAATTCATTTCAGAGGGTCTTCTTCGTCAATCTATTTTTTTCATTTATTTTAAGCTTGGAAATATTTCATGGGATACTTGATTTTACATGAACTGGAATTTTATCAGTGGTTATTAATATAGGTAATTTTAGTTTTTGTTCTGATCGTGTGACTTCTGACTGGTATGTATAAATAAGTGTGTACAGTAGACACATGGGTAAGTTGTATATAGAAGTTCAAAGGGAGGAGAATATTTTAATATCAATGCAAATGAAATGAATAAAGTAAAATGTATGGTCATTCATTTGGAACCATTCATTTTAAGGCAATGAAATAAGTGAAAATAGCCCACTGGGTTTAAAGTAGAGTTTTCACTCATTTTAGCTCCAGCATAGTGGAATCTCCTGGTCTTCAGCTTAGAACCTGTCAGGATTCAGCAAGAAGTCTGGTCAGTGGCCAAAAGAATGGAAAAGGTCAATATCTATCCCAATGCCAAAGAAAAGTGATACAAGAGACTGTTCCAATCCCTTAGCCATAGGCTTGTTACCATGTGTGAGTAAAATTATTTTGAAAATAATCCAGCAACATTGAATCCAAACATCAACAGAGAACTACCTCATGTATAAACTGGATTTTGTAAAGGAAGAGGCATGTGTGATCACATTGCCTATCTATGCTGGATAATGGGAAAAGCAAAGGAATACCAAAAAGACCTCAATATGTGCTTCATTGACTCCACAAAAGGCTTTGAGTGTGTTGGAAGTGCCCGAAAGAACTGGGAATATCACCAGTATATGGAGACATAAAATGGTTCACAACAGGAAAATGCACGGCATGTTTGAACCTCACCAAAAATATAATTTGAAGCCAAGATTGTCATTCAGAAGCTATGATACTTTGGTTAAGTCATGCAAGCTGACTCATTCGAAAGGTCAATCATTCTGGGAGTTTTTAGCGAAAAAAGGAGAAGGGGCCACTCTAGTTGGAGATGCAGAAAGACCTTGATAAATTGTTAGATGGGTGTGCAGGAACGAAGCGGAGGCACGACTGATCTCAATACTTTATTTAGCTATGGTGGTTAAGGTAAGAACTGGAGGGGCAGCGGGTAGGCTGTCCCTTATAAGCCCGGGCAGGGTGGCAGGCTGCCAATGGGGGTGCTGGCTTTTCCCGCGCTGGGCAAAGCCCTCCCCCCGGACACAATACCCCTTCCTACCCAGCTGGCCCTTTACCTACTCTACATAATGTAGTCACATAGGTACGCCGGCTGTTTATAAGTCCGTCTGGACCTGCGCGGTTCAGTCGACGAATCGTTGGCGATGGGCGAGGTCGCACCCGTGGGAGGCTCCGGAGTTCCATCGGGAAACTTCTGTGGGCCTCCGGGCGTGGCTTCGGCCCCACCCTCGTCGGACGATGGAATCTCCGCGGCCGGTGGTAGATCTTCTGGCGTCCCGGGTAGGTGGAGTGCGTATCCCCCGCCTTCGGTTCCTGTGGTGGAGGGTTGTTTGGCCGGTTTAGAACAGGTTCTCCCGGGGTGGGAAAATCGGGGGAGCGTCCCGCCGTGGTCTCCGGTGTCCGGGTCCACGGCCTGCGGGAAGGGGGTGGGGGTGGGTGTGTCGTTGCTTGAGCCCCCGTTGTTTTTGGTTGTCTGATTGGGCGCCGGATTGTTTGTGATTGTTGCTTTGGTTCTGCCCCTTAGTTGGTCTATGTGGCGACGCCACGCTCGGCCATCTGTTAGGGAGACTACGTAGGATTTGGGCCCGGTAATTTTAGTTATCTCCCCTTCCACCCATGGGGGGCCCGGGTTTAGATTTTTAGCGTAAATTTGGTCGCCTATTTTGAAGTTGCGGGTGGGGGGAGGTTGTTCGATGGGCTGTGCTGGGGCATATAAGGGGTTTAGTCTGTCGAGGACAGACCGGAGCTTTCGGCCCATTAGTAGCTCCGCGGGGGTGCGGCCTGTCGCTGCGCAGGGGGTGACGTGTTGCCACGTTAGGAATTCGGCTACCCTGTCGTCCCAATCCTCGATTTTTAGGCGCCTGAGAGCCTCCTTGGCGGAACGGACCATTCGTTCCGCCTGGCCATTCGCGCTCAGGTTTCCGGGGGCGGTGAGTGCGTGGCGGATCCCTAGGCCTGCTAGAAAGTTTTCGAGCTCTGTGCTGGTGAACTGCGGCCCGTTGTCCGACACTAGGACATCGGGCAGGCCGTGAGTCGCGAATAGGTCTCGGAGGGTATGGATTACTGCCCGTGAGGTTGTCGACCGCATTGTGGTGACTTCTAACCACTTTGAGTATGCGTCGACTGTGACCATGAAGGTCTTTCCTAGGATCGGGCCTGCTAGGTCTACGTGAATTCGCGACCAGGG
>JANHFO010004773.1:281605-292215 GCA_032468095.1 Pareas carinatus | reverse complement strand
AAGTCCAATATTTCCGTGCCTAAGCAAGAGAGTTATTAAGTGAGTTTTGCTGCTGTGGCTGAGTGAGGCCCTGCCGTTATTAAGTTAGTAACATGGTTGTTAAGTAAATCTTGCCTCCCTATTGATCTTCTTGTCAGAAAATCGCAAAAGGTGATCACATGATCCCGGGACATGGCCACCATCATAAATACAGGCCAGTTGCCAAGTCTCTGAATTTTAATCATGATTAAAATGTTTGTAAGCATGAAAAATGGTCATAAGTCATTTTTTTCAGTGCCATTATAACTGTGAGAAGTCATTAAATGAATAGTTGTAAGTCAAGCACTACCTTATAATATGATCCAAGCTAGTAAACTGAATCCTTTGCTTCAGGAACAATATCTGCCTCTAAGGCAGTGTTCCTCAACCTTGTTGACTTTAAGACCTGCGGACTTCAACAACCAGAATCTCCCAGCTAACATGCTAGGTTTCTCAACAAGGTTGAGGAAAATGGCAGTGGACAATCCACTCGCCCCCAGCAGCTCTTGATGAGGGCTATGCAGTCACGGCAAGGACGAACAATTTAATCCACACTTGGACATTTCATGGTTCCTGGGCCACATCTGGCTCTTTGGATCTGTCCCTGCCTGGTCTGTGTGAGGTCAATTGGAAATTAGAAATAAAATATTTAAATAAAATAAGCACATTGCAGAAGACAGGAGAAGAAGGGTTTGTGAGAAGACAGGAGAAGAAGGGCACCCCTTTAATCGTCTGACAGCAGCAAGAAGGGTGAGGAGAAAAAGTGATTTTCTGCCCCTGCAGAGTGCTCACCTGGAACAACCTGAGGAGTTGAGGTGACAAAGTTTGAGGACATCAAGTCAGGTTACATTTATTCAGTCCTCTACAACAATCAACCAGAGTCAACACCCTCCCACTTTTCCTCATTCCTCTCCCTCTGCTCCTTTGACACCCTCAATGCCAAAACATACTAGGCATCGATGAAGTCTGTTAGCACTACAAACCAGCCCCCCCTCTTTCTTCACACATTCAACCTCTGTGTAAGGTTGCCTGAGGAAGAAGTGAAAGCAAAAAGAGACCTTTTTTTAGAGAAGCACCTCCTTCCATTTCTGCTCTCACACCTCCATCGTTCCCGTTGCACAACACAGCTGCGGAGGAAGGTTGGTTGAGGGCTGTTAGGGCTAAGCCCACCGCTTCTACCTGCATTGTTCAGGGGATTATCATATTTGTACAACACAGCAGCTCCACCCATGACCCGGTTAAACGTGTCAGGCAAACACAGCCCTTGACCCTGGACAAGGCCCCTGCTTGTCCTTCTCTACTTCTTTTCCGCCCAATAGCCTAGCAAATCTGGAAGAGAGGATAAAAATATGGAAGGGATACCAGAAGCTGATGGTTTTATAGGGAATGCTTAAGGAAGTTAAATGAGAGTGTCTATCAAGAAGTCACAAGCAATTTGCATTCTTTAAAGGTGAACGTGGACAAAATTGGACATCCAGCTGAGCAGGTGCAAAGCTAGCCTTGAGGCTGAAGCACCTAATTTTCAGCAGTGTAGGTCCAGCTTGAGTGGTGGACACCTACAAAACCGCCCCATGCTCCCTGCTTTCAGGTTTTGCCATTAATGCCATCTTTGTTTCTGGGGCCCTGTGAATAATGATCTATAATAACATAGACAGCCTATATCAGATCTTTCTTCTCCAAGTGGAACATCTTCCAAAATGTTCTGGAAATTTATCATACTGCTTTCCTTGAACACCTCCCTACCTTCACTTGAAAAAGAATGAAATTACAGGGAGTCCTTAACTTACGAGCACAATTGGCATCAATCAGAATTTCCATTGCTAAGCAAGGCGGTCGTTAAATGATTTGCGCCCAATTTTGGGGGTCATGATTCTTTTCTTTTCTTTTCTTTTTGGCCATGGTTCTTAAGCGAATCATGCAGTCATTAAGCAGATGTAGTTTCTCCTACTGACTTTGCATATGGGAAGCTGGGCTGGGAAGATTGCAAAGAGCAATCATATTACCTACCGATGCAGAAAGTACTTGCCAGTTGCCAGGCAACCAAAGTTTGACCATGTGACCGTGTGGATGCTGTGCTGGTTGACTGGTATGGGGGCCAGTCATAAGAAACTTTTTTTCAAATTCTATTGTAACTTTGAACAATCGCAAAATGAATGGTTGTAAATCAAGGACCGCCTGTATCACCTCAACTCTAACTGTCCCTGACAGAAAGGTATTGTGATACCAATTTGTTTTAAGTGTATTTATGAGTAAACAAATCTACTGCCTACATCTCTAATGCATCTCTAAAGACAAAGACATTTACAACTGAGATTTAGGCACAAAAAAGGGGTGGGGCTGACAAAGAGCAGCAATATATACAATTATGAATAGCAGCACAAATAGAGTTTGAATTCCTGGGGAAATGAAACTATACATTTCTTTGCCAATTGATAGGGAGGATCTCATCATTTAATTATTTTCAAATATCTGATCAGGTACTGAAAGAACATTGAAATGCTCTTCCCAAATAGCAAGATAATAGAGATAGGTGGTCTATCCAGTGATTATAAGCACACATAAAAATAACTTACATTTTGGTTTAAGAGATGCTTGTTGTTCAGCCAGCACAGGTAGCCCTCAACTTACAAGTTCATTTAGCGATTGTTCTACATTGGAACAGCACTGAAAAAAGAGACTTATGTCCATTTTTTACACTTATGACCATTGCAGCATCCCCACGTGATTTACATTGTTTGACAATTTACTCATAGTTCCAGTGTCCTAGGGTCCACACGATCACCTTCTGCAACCTTCTGACAAGCAAAGTCAATGGGGAAACCAGATTCACTTAACCGTGTTACCAATTTAACAACTGCAGTTGTTAAACACTTAACAAATGTGTCAAGAAGGCCATGAAATGAGGCAAAACCCACTTCACCACTTTCTCACTTAACAGCATACATTTTGGACTCAATTGTGTTTATAGGTTGTACTACATTTAAACCTTCAAAGTAGTTCCGATGAATTTTCCTGGTTTTTTTTCCATACAAATACATAAAAAAGGTGTTCAAGTCAATATATTATATGTACCAAGTTGGCAACCTAATTACACCACTGAAGCGCTTAAGGCTTGTATCTGATAGTGTAAGTTGAGAGTTTCTTAGCATGGCTTGTATTTAAGCACATTGGATCAATTAAAATCAATTTGACATCTACCCACTTCAGGGTTTGGCTAGTCTCAAATCAATTAAAGTCCTTATGACTTTATGATTAGTACCCCAAGGTTATAAAATATTAATGTAAAACTTACTTTTGAATAAAATGAAAATGTACAATTCCAGACTTACATTTTGAAAAAGAAAAAAAAGCTTCACTGAACAAACAAGGTAGAGACTCTCAGACTGACCTATTTTAATTAGGTTTAGCCTTTTCTCCACCCCTCCCTTTTCTTTTCTTTTCTTTTTCTTTTTGATAAGGACAACCTATAATTTGGATGTGCTGGACAGTTAAAGGAAAATGAGGAGGTAGAGTTAACTAGTACTCATTAGCATAAAAGAGGCAAAAAAGGAACAGAACTGTCAAATCAAAATGTCAACAATAAACAGAGCCATTTGTCTTTGCTTTCCTTTGAAAAAATAGATCTTAAATCACAGTACCCAAATCTCAACCATTTCATTTTGTTGAGCACTGGCAGGGTTCTGAATAAAACAAGCCATCAGATGGGTTGGAAAATCACTGGGGCCAACTTCCAGTTAATTTGCATCTAGCACCCTCTTTCCCTTTCATCTCTATGTCTTGATCTGAGCAAGCTCACAGGGCACTTGGTTCACATAGCAAAAAGGGAAGGTTGTGTTTATTTATTCAATATCAGCAAAATACCATGTTTCCCCCCAAATAAGACTGGGTCTTATATTCATTTTGGTTCAAAAGACACATTAGGGCTTATTTTCTGGTTAGGTCTTATTTTGGGGGAAATACGATACTAAATGCATCCATCTGGCTGATGATCTTAACTGGAGCTTATTTTGGGAGATAGGGCTTATATTACAAGCATCCTGAAAAATCATGCTAAGGCTTATTTTCCGGTTAGGTCTTATTTTCAGGGAAACAGGATAGTTACCTGGCCACATGGGATAAAAGATATAAAAGACAGCTAACAATTGACATCCACCCTCCCTCAATATATCAAAAAGACAGGACTGGAAATAATTATCTAGGTAACTGGCACAGATAATCCCATGGGGGTGGCCTTTGGTTATTCCACTTTTCACCTTTTTAATGTAGATACTAGCAGCAGAAGAGAGATGGAAAGCAGGACACCAGGTGATCCCTCTTCTATTTTGCAGCATTAAACAAGTAATTGATGGATGGGATCATCTATCCATCATTCCATTCTCTTCAACGCTGTGCATCCAATAGTGCACCATAGTCAATTGTACACCCGAACATTGTTTCCTGACCTACACACTGGTGTTTCTCTTGGCCAGAAGAAGCAGCCTCTTGCCTAATGCTTGCTGAGTGCAACTACCACTGTATCATCAACTGCCTTTCACTTTTACTTGTCCTTTTTCTTGTATGTCTTTCACATACTGTAATTGGCTGCCTTTGTGTTGCACATTGGGTCTGGACTGCTTTGTGTCTGCAGTTACATCTCAAGTTGTGCTCGGATGATGTGGTTGGGAGCAGTTCCTTCAGTTTGAAGTCTAGCAGTAGTTTGTGCAGCTTGCAGACTTATTCCACAGTTTGTATTCAGCTTGTGTAGACCACAGTGCTTTGTTTCTTGCTATATCAGGTGACGGATGCAGCCTCATAAAAGAATATATAATTCTGTAATTGATTTCCTATCAGATTTATCTCCAGCCTGATCCAAATCTGTCCTGTATATCCAATAGGCTTTGAATTAATAGTTGCAGACAGTTTTAAATTAAAGTCCTTTAATGCATTTGCCCAGTCTTTTCATTATTCCAGTCCTCTTGTGATGGTTGACTAGCCTTTCTACTCAGCAGTTCAATTGCACTGGCTATGTCTGATCTGCTCCCAACTGCAGTGTATATAAGCTTTCTCACAGCTCTCCTATTCTGCTCACTACTTGACAACCGCTTTGGTTCCTTCTTTGTTCAGGTATCTGGCTTACAGGTGTATATAGGTAGTCCTTGACTTACAGCCATTCATTTAGTGACTGTTCAAAAGTTACAACGGGGCTGAAAAAAGTGATTTATGAACAATTTTCATAATTAGGGCTTTGAAGCATACCCATGGGATCACATAATCCAAATTCAGGCGCTTGGCAACTGGCATGTATTTATCACAGTTGCACTGTCCTGGTGTCATGTGTTCACCATTTGTAATCTCTGCAGCCAGCTTCCAATAAGGAAAGTCAATGGGGGAAGCCAGATTTGTTTACCAACCACATCTTCACTTAACAACTGCAGTAATTTGCTTAACAGCTATGGCAAAAAGCTTGTAAAATGGGGCACAGCTCACTTCACAACTGCCTTGATTAACAATGGAAATTTGGGGTTCCATTGTGATGACTTCCTGCACTTGACTCTTTTGCCGCAGTGATCCTGAAAAAATAAATATTATCAAGCCCATTCTCTTTTCTTTCTGAATAAGCAAGTGCCTTTCCTTTTTGTTCTTTTCAGTTTTAGCTCCAAGATGAAGGCTTATATCTAAATGATGTTTGACTTTCACTTCTTCCTTTACATTGTTCACTGTCTTCAAGTTGTCACCCTTGTCTTTTTCACATGCAGTTGGAACATCAGCAGAGCCCAAAAAATGTACGCCCATCTTCCATTTTTTTACTCTTGTATATAAACAAGGATCAGTTTTCTCTCGTTCAAAGCACCGGGTGTGGAATTTTTGATGAAGCTGATCAGAGCCTGCTTTGGTTGCTTGCTTTATCCCATATGTGGATTTTGCAGTTTATAGTTTTGTTTCTGTTAGATCTGAAGGGGCTTGAGTCCGATCGCTCAAAGGAACAGGCTGGAAAACCTCAGTGAATCCAACAGCGTTTATTAACAAAGTAACAAGAATTGTAGCCAGCAACAGGCTGGTTATTCACACAGTCTTTTATAACACATTGGGCTGGTGCAACAGCCAATCACTGGGTCAAGCTCACTGGTCTCCTAAATGACTGAGTAGTTGGGAGGGGGGAAACTGCTCCCAATGTCTGCTGACCACTTGATTGACAATCAATAGGGTCAGACAGTCAGGAGCCTTGCCTTGACCAGCAGGCTCCCAGGGTCTGCAAGGAGCCTTGCTTTAACCAACAGACCCCTTGAATCCAGCAATACTGATTTCTGTTGTATTTGGACAAACAAAAATATCCAAATCAAGTTGGTAAAAACTTTTAAATAAATAGGTATGTATTTTCAATTGTCTTCCTCCTGGAAACTTCAATTTTCAAACCTTATGGTCTATGCACAAAAAGCTTTTAACACAATCAGATACATGTGCTGTATGGAAATCAAACATGCATTTCTGACAATTAAATTTGTCAGAGTTAGTGTTTTAAGTCTCTGTGTGATGTACAGTGCACAGTCTGTATACAGTTATCATTTCAGTAGGAACAACTCAGTCTAAATTTCTGAGATCCCTACTTTAAGTTACTTGCTCAGTCACAAATACATTTCTAAGGGACAAACTTGGATACATCTCTGTCAAGGCCCATCTGAGGCACTGTAGTTAAAATACTGGTACAGTATTAGATATTCTGCATTTCATGATATTGACTAGGAGATTCACTACTATGCAGAATGCTTATAGATATGTTTAGACATCCCTGGATCTGAACAGAACACAGGCACACTTGACTTTGCCTGTGAATAGATTTATATTATGAATAGTGTTATGTACTGAATGTATATAGTTGTGTTAACTGTTAATGGGGCCTAAAGTGAAACTAACCTTTAGATGACCCTAACTGTTTTGGAGGGAAATGTAAACATTTAAATTTGGGTGAGATTTTTCTAGTCCTATGATTGGTTAAGACCCTGTGGGCCTAGAGTATAAATAACAGGCATTTGCCTGGCTTCTCAGTTCCCATTTGAAGTCAATAAATGCTGTTGCAGCTATGCTGGTCTGGTTCATGCCTACTAAAGCCCACCACACAATAGATAGTTTGCATTTTAATCTTGTTTTCTACTTTTCAGTTGAGGACTGCAAATTATTAAAGGATAAAATAAGAAAGTAAACATTCAACTGGATTCAATTCCTCAAGATTGCATGAATTGATCAAGTGATTATATCCCATCAAGTTATTTTTGAGCCCTAGCCCTAACCTTAGCCCTAATCCAACATGAACAAAATCAAACATGTTATCCAGATATTGGTCACAGATATTGCTGGCAGCAATTCTCATAATTGTAATAGATGGGAAAATGGCAGTGCAATCTTGGGAATTCTTTCTGACTATGATTGTGTTGGGAAATACAACAACTCTTATCAAAAGGTGATGCTGAATATGACTAACAGCTGAATAAATTCCCCTGATAAAATTAAGCTAAGAGCATCAGGAATTGTTTACTGAATAATGAACATACCTTGTTTTTGTCTCCTGCATTGTTTTATATTTTACAATTAGTGGTCCACCTGCATGGGCATTCAGGAATGTGGGAATTGTTTTCATGAAGAGAGAATTTAGTCCACTGACTTACATAATGGGAATGATGAAGCTATATTGATTTGATAAGATATGGCATAATTTCTTCTATGCTTATTTGGGGGATAAATATACTTGTTGGGGGCAATATGCTGACTGTGTAAACCACTTAGAGAGTGCTGTAAAGCACTGTTAAGCGGTATACAAGTCTAAAAAAAAAAAAAATACTGGTTCATTGTATTATTATGTAAGTCCTTAATAATGTTTAAGGATACTTCCCTGGTTGTCTTCTGCTAGCATATCTACCTGATATCTTACTTTCCATATAAATTGTCTTAGTATTATACCTGTTTTCTTAATAAATAAATGCATTTGTTCTGCATTTTATTAATGCAGCACCCTACCATTTCATCATAATGAAAACCAGAAAATAATTTTTCTTCTAGCTAAATTGGTATCTGTCAAGATGTGCCCCTTCCTTCTAAGCTGCTTGCTTAAGTTACTGACCTTGTTTGTCAGTCAAAATACAAGCCGTTTCCTAGCTTGTTGAAAGTATTCCTCCTGTTCTCTTATGCATGACATGGAAACTAATACACCCACAGAGATGAAGATCTGAATATAGATGCTATTTTATGTCCCACCATTAGTCTATTAAAGGCAAACATTTTATAAATGGGATTGTTCTTTGTACTTTTGGGGTGAATCACAGCTATTGTCTGTTCCCCATAACAAACAACATAGTTTGAACACTGGCAAGAGGACCTGAGAACTCTAGCTAAAGATATAAATTACTGACTAAGATAAAAGGATGCTTTTTCCATGGCAATGCCGTTTGGGACTAAGTGGTGGTTTTTGTGGTGAGCCTCTTCTAAACAGTGATTTAAATGCTGAAGATTGTTGCAGCACTGTCTTGTTCCCCCGTAACCCAACAGCTAATTAATAGCTAGGCATTGTGGTTTTCTCTCACCTCTACTGCCAAGTGCAAGTGCAGCTTTCTCTGCTGAAGTCTTCTCTTCTCTTAAAACACCAGTTATAAAATAAATAGTCAAATAATCTCTTTGCTTACATCCCCCTCCCAATGATTTTAGTGTTGGTGGAAGGATATACACATCTGCCAATAATTGAAGCCGAGATAGGGAGAGGGTGGAACCACGAGAGAAGTGAATCAGACAAAAAGCTTTCCTTGGATCTGAAATGGGTGAATATTATCGAAGGAGTAGTAGAACAGCCACTGTAAAGAGGTTACACTGTAAAGATGTAAAGACGGCAACTATAATGCATGGAATGTTCCCAAATAATAAAGACATAAGACATTGTAATTACTTTTCAGTCAGTCATTCAAGTATACTGTTAATGAATTCTATTCTTCAATGGCAATTTTTTTAGGAGTATAAAAAGACTTTTGTATGCCACTGTCCCATCAGGTCCTAATGATCTCTGTAGCAGTCTCCTACATCATGAGTTTGCCTCTCATGGTCTTTAGTTAACCCAAGGAGAGTATTGCTCAGTATATTTAAGAATAATTTTCTTATATGACTACCAAGGCTTAATTTGGTTTTTTTTGTTCATATTGATAAATCTGAGTTGGGATACACACTGAATTGTACATAGTCTATTATAAAATGTGTAGAATAAGTTAAGCAACTCTCCTGAGGAAATTAAACTGTTAAAGAGGCAAAGCACATTAGGTAACTTAAGCATCCCCCCCCCTTTTTCTTTTAATCATGATGACTTCTTTAATTCTTTTCTGGTGTATCTTCTTTCATGTATTCCATGCCACCACATTCTACAAGTCTGTTTTCATAATGTCTGTTAAAGATTTGTATTCTGATTCCAAATTTGTCTCTAGCACAACTTTTAGTTCTCTATGTTTTTGCACTCTTAAGATGCCTCTTAACTTTAAAGTGAAGTTGAAGAAATGTGGTAGATATTGCTATAATTGTTTCATCTGATGCAGAGAGGTTCTTAAATTTTATTGGCAACCCAGCCCATTTTCTTTAGGGGTGCTTAAATATTTGATTTTGATTTGGCTTTTTTTAAAAAAATCTTTTCCAAAAATTCAAGGGATTAATGGGATTTTGTCCAAACGTTTTCACTGAAAAATGTATTATTTACATTTGTATACCGCCCTTCTCCCCAAAGGGACCCAGGGCGGTGTACAGCCATATAAAAATGTCAAGCAGGATTCGCCTATCCCTCCTTTTTTGCTTAATTTATGCTTAGAACTTTTAACATACTCATTTAACCACACAGCAGTAAGAATAATGCTTTAATATAATATATATATAAGAATTGGAGCATGGTGACTCAGTGGCTAAGATGCTGAGCTTGTCGATCAGAAGGTCAGCAGTTCAGCAGTTCAAATCCCTAGCGCCACATAACGGAGTGAGCTCCCTTTACTCGCCCCAGCTTCTGCCAACCTTTGCAGTTTGAAAGTATGTAAAAATGCAAGTAGAGAAATAGGGACCACTTTGGTGAGAAGGTAACAGTGCCCCGTGCATCTTAGGCATTTAGTCACGCTGGTCACATGACCACGGGAACGTCTTTGGACAGCCCTGGCTCTTTGGCTTAGAAACAGAGATCAACACTGCCCCTAGCATCGGCTACGGCTAGCACGCATGTGCAGGGGGGAACCTTTACCTTTATTTTATACATATAAGAAGTTTATAGGTGTTCTATTTGCAGATGTTATGGTGACATGTACTGAAAAATCTAAAACAAATCAATAAAATTGTTACATTGCTACCTTTTTAGGGACAATGTGAATTGCTTCAGACTTGACTGATATGTTTAAGGATCACTTAAAACACTTTCTCCAGACAATTTCAATGATTATTAAATTAATATTTAAATTTAAATTTAATCAAGCTATAGATTTGTATAGATGAGCTTCTCTTAAACTATCGTATTTTTCGCACCATAAGACGCGCTTTTTCCCCCCAAAAAAAGGGGGGGAAGTGTCTGCGCCTTATGGAGCTAATACTCCCAAAAAGCATGGGAGATTGCT
>JANHFO010004773.1:202384-218475 GCA_032468095.1 Pareas carinatus | reverse complement strand
TTTTAAAGTATTATACAGGCTCGATTTAATATTTTTAGTGATTTTTAAATGTTTCATGTCTTATTATGTATGTTTTTATATGCCTGTAAGCCGCCCTGAGTCCTTTGGGAGAAGGGCGGGGTATAAATAAAATTTTACTTACTTTACTTACTTACTTACTTACTATAGTTGTTACTGTTGAGCCTGGTACCACCTACTGCATTTGGTTTTTCTTGCATAATTGTAGGACCTTACTTTGCTTACCACTGAATTTCATTTTGCTGGGGGGCCCAGTGTTCAAATCTTTCAAGGTCCTTCTGAATACGGAGTCTATTTTTTAAAGTGTAAACTGTTCAGCCAGTTGTAAATCTGTCTGGTGATGGTACTGTCTATCAAGAAATAAGTTGTGGTTTACTTTGTCAAATAGACTTACTGAAGTCTAAGTAAACTATGCCCATAGTGCTACCCTTATTCACTAATTTAGTCACTTGGTCAAAGAAGGCAATAAGGTTTGTCTGACATGATCTGTTTTTGATAAACACATGGTGGCTTCCTATTAATTATGATTGATTTCTAGATGCTCACAAGTGAGCTGCTTGATTATCTTTTCCAGGGTCTTCCCAGATATTGATGTCAGCCTGATTGGTCTGTAGTTTTCTGAGTCCATTTTTCCCCTTTTTGTTGATTGGAACCACATCAGTTCTTTTCCAGTCCTCTGGTAGTCCTCACATGCCCCAGGAATTCTGAAAGATTATGTTCAGTGGTTCTGAGATGACAACATATAATTGAGGGAACCTGGAGGGCACCACTTAGTCTAGATATATTGGGCAGGCAGAAATTATTAGAGACAGGCAGTCTGTGTTTACCAAGATCCTATGCCATGACAGATTTATAAGTAAGAACCAATACCTTGAGCTGTACCCAGAAGCTGATTGGCAGCTAATGCAACTCACATAGAGCAAGGACATATGGATATAACCAGAAATGCATGATATTGTTCGTGCTGCTACATTTTGAACCCTGTATACATATACACAAGGAAAATTATCATTTGTAAGATACTCTCAAAAGACTGCAGTTTGGTTTTCATTTAATTCCAAGATAAGATACAAATAAAATATCTACATAATATCTGGATTATTGAAATCTCCCATGGGAGATGGAAAGAGAAATTTTGTCCTGAGTCTGGATAAAAAGATCTCATATAATTGCATCCTAAAATGAAAACCTGACAATAGATAATCTATAGGGGGGGAAAGCTGTAATTCAGAGGACTTAAAAAAAGACACTTCTATAAAGATGTTTTAAAAATCACTCTGGCATATTTTAAGAATACAATTGAAACACTTGTATCAATTGAATGTTCATTAACTTATTTGCTTACTTGTTTATAAGAGGTTTACTTTGATTCAGAGTTGCCTCTTCAGATTTATGTAAGACTGTATTGTTCCATCAAAGTTCTCAAATTTTCAGCACCATGACCTCTAACATCATAAGTGAATAAATCATTTGAATAAAATCAATGATTTCACTGGGGTAGGGTTGAGAAGTGATGGGGAGATGAGCTGAAGCAGTGGCAGGGACAAAGTTTGCAGTAGCTACATTGTTTCTAAGGTTTTGCAGAGGGTGCAGAATTGGTGCACTTGGCTCCAGCTGATTGGCGCTGACAGAAGTCCTGCTGGAAGCGCTGATTAGCTGAAGTCAAGCATGCCAATTCCGCATTCCAGAGCCTCGGCAACACCATAGCCCAGGCAGGTGCAGAGCTGCTGCTGCAATCCCCAAGAGCAGCAACTTCATTGGGGTGAGAGAGTCAGAAGAGAAAAGGAGGGGGGAGGATATAAAAGGAGGTGGTTTTGGTGAGAGAGAGAGAAAACAACAGAGAAAGAAAGAGGAGATGGGAAGGTTCTGTGGGGCAAGCCTGAGAGAGAGAAGGGAATAGAAGAGGAGAGGATTCTGTCAAGACAAGCAGAGGGATCAAGGAAGAAGGGCCGACCAGCATACGTTTCCCATTAAAAGTGTGGTAAGTGGGTGCACTTTATCACTTTTTTTGTTTTGGTCATCAGTTTTTTGACACCTTGCTAAGCCACTGGTGGTACTCAAATATCCTAAAAGTGGTACAAACTGTGAAAAAGGTTGAAAAACACTGCTCTAAGATTGCTTCCAATCCCCACCAGGGTCCCAACCCATAGTTTGAGAATTCCTGTGTTGTAGCCCTGGTACTAAAGTGATATGTTGCAGTATAATAATTATGTCTCATCTTACTATACTTATAGTAATCAATTTTGAAATTCAGAGGTGAGATTACTTGAGAAGGAAGTCCTGACACTTCTTGTTTCATTCAGCAGCTGCTGCAAATAAGGTATCTACTGATGGTAATCCTAAATATCTCATGGAGAAGGGATTTTCTGCAAGGAGCAGCCCCTCTTATAAGTTTTTGTTCTTCTTGCTGGTCCTGCAGAGCAAACTGTAGCCTCTCCAGGCATCCACCCTCCTTCTTTACAGTCTGCCTTCAGGCTCAGTTTGGACTTCTTAAACTTCCAATTGGTAAAATTATCAATTTTGAAAGTAGCTGCAAGGGAATTATTGCAACACCAAATGAAACATGTGAGTCCCTGCTTCAGCCAATGTCACAGGTTTCCAGCTCAGGGGACCATGAGAGATGAAGGAACCACCAACGCTTGGTTGATGCAGTGGCTGTCAGCTCAGCTCACCCTATCTGTCAAGCACCAAATGCAACATGCTTCATTTTTTTAATTGACACCTTCTTCTTGTGCTCAGTGCTTATCCACATCTTAGCCTCATTTGCTTTCAGTCACGTTCTCTTTTCCTCTCAAATCCATCGTTGGGTCCCTCAAACAAAGAAGCATTCATTAATAGGATCTAACTAGAGAATTCCTGCTTCTGAAGGTTCAAACAAGGGCAGCCATTGTTCTTGGCAGAATAAAAGCATAGCAACAAAGACAAGAATTAGCAAACGCATCTTGGGCTTTGAAAAAAAATAGGGCAAAGTCTTGGAAAAGGTCTAGCTCTGATATGTTTGTATCAAATTTGGCTCTGTAGTTCTCCTCGAATTCCTCACAAGGATTGTTAAACTGGCTGAAGAACTAATTTAGACATGGAATGGTAATGGAAAGATTGAAACTTTTTTATTACTGCATAGTGTTATAGAAAAGAAGTAAATGTACTGAAGCTTGCTTCAGATCAACTCAAGGCACTATTGGCTAGTAGTGGAAGTGATTTTAAATAGTTGCAACTTCCTGTGCTAAAACTGCTGCTGGAGTCAGCTCAATCAGTGTCCAAAACATAGACTTCAAAGGGCTGAAAGGAACCCTGGAGATCCTCTAATCCAACCCCCTGTTCATGGCAGGAGACCTGTTATCATCCTGGATGAATAGTTATCTAATCTTTTCTGGAAAGCCTCCAACAATGGAGCACTCACAACTCTGGGAGGCAACCTGTTCTCACTGTCAGGAAATTCCTCCTTAATTCCAGGTTGGAACTCTTTAACCATTTCCACCTATTGCTTCTTGTCCTACCCTCATGAGCTTTGGAGAATAAGTCAACCCTCACCTCATGTACTAGAAGACAGCTATCATGTCACCCCTTCTCTTCATTAGGCTAAACATACCTAGTTCCGTCATCTATTGTTTATATTATTTATCCAGGAGACCCCTTATCATCTTAGTTCCTCTTCTCTGCACTTTCTAAGGTCTCAACATCTTTTTTGTATCATGGTGACCAAAACTCAATGCAATATTTCAGATGTGACCTTGCTAGTGCAGTATAAAGTATACTATTACCTCTCATGATCTTGATGCTATCCCTCTGTTTATGCAGCCTAGGTCTGCATTGTTGTTTTTTGCAGATGCTGGCTCATACCTACATGGTGGTCCACTAGGACACTTAAATCTCTGTCACAGTCACTGCTGTTGAGCCAGGTACCACCTATTCTATACATGTGCTCAAGTCTGTCAAGATTTTTGAAGTGCCTTAACACTTAAGGCAAATATACCAACTGCAGTCCTTTATAAATAGATTGCCTATTCTATATTAAAATATCACGATCAGAAAATTCATCTAGTTCAGAACTCGGCAACTGGTAGTTCCTTAATAGGATCAGTTTGAACTATCTTGCCTCTAGTAATAGATGAGTGCACTGCTTATTTCTGTACAAGTTTTGTAAACTACTGTTCTTCTGAGGGCCCTAAATAGCTCAGAATTACATGTTTTAGATGGTCATCATCTTATAAATAAATTTGTTTGATCCAGAAGTTTTTGCAGGTTATACTCAAAAACTTGCAACATCTGTTATTTGCTCTCCTTCCAGATGTGAGTACAGAGGAGGAGGGTGAGTTTGAGTCTGCCGAGGAAAGTGTGGAGCCCAGGTATTTGTCAGGATTGGAACTCAGAGAATGCTAGCCTGGAGGAACTGAAGCAGGCGAGCAACAGCTAAAGCAAGTTGGCCAAGAATGGAGGTGCTTTCCAAGAACCTGTTTGGGGTGTTGAATAAGCACCTGTAGAACTTTCACTGTATGTGTGTAGGGGTAGGGGGCAGCACACATACATAGGAAACAGGTGACTTCCACTGTATCATCATGACTACCATTTTGATGTTTCATGAGGGTTGCCTCTACCCTCAGAAATCAAGTGGGAAGTGAACAGAAATAAACCATTTCTGTCTGGCTTCCAAGTATATTATGTCAGAGGTATGAGACAAAGGTATAATGCATATGTAAGTAAATCTAGAATTCAAATATCTTTATGTCTTTTACTTGAAAGTATAGCACTCTGTCAGAAAGGTACAGATATGAAGGGCTAAGATTGGATGCTCATTTTGATGGAATCCAGTTTTGAGTTGAAGCTTGCATAAAGCCACTGACCATACCTGCTGTGGCTTCTAGTACCTATAGTCCAAACTATAGCAGGGCACCTATTGCTGGACTTGACCGTCTCTCTGTGTGTGTTTTTAAATTAAAATCTAAGTAGGATAAGGGGGTGTAGAGGCTCAGTGGTTAAAGATGCTGAGCTTGCCAGCTGGAAAGTTGACTGCCTGGGTTAAAGACCTGAGTACAGCATGACAAGGTGAGCTCCTGTTACTTGCTCCTGTCTACATAGCAGTTCAAAAGCATGCAAAAGTGAGTAGAAAAATAGGCACCACTTTGGTGGCAAGATAACAGGATTCCATGTGTCTTGGGATATAGTCATGCTGCCCACATGGCCATGGAAAACGCTGGCTCCCTTGTCTAAGACATGGAGATGAGCACAGGCCCCTAGAGTCAGAAGTGACTGGACAGGGAAACCTTTACATTTTTCTATGAGTAGCATATTTCTGAAATAAAACGTTGCCTTTAAAAGAAGCACAGTCTCTGCTTTGTGAACTAATATGGTGATGCAAAGTCCTGCATGAGATATTTAGCAGTAGTTCTGAGTTTTTAAAAATCAAAGCTGTTCCAATTTAGAATTTGCTCCAATTTGTTTGGCTAAACTAGTCTTCGGTGTGATGGGCAAACAGAGGTCATTGCAATAATCTGTTTTATTTTTGTCATTTGAGTGACAACCAGGTATCTTCATGGCATTATTTAGTATTTGTTTTCTTTTCAGCCTCAACTGAGATGTGTTAACTAGTATACCATGCTACATTACTTCCAGTGCAGCTTGCAGTCAGCTCAATTACCCAGAAAGTCAGAGAATCTCAACTATTCCCAAACTAATTTTTGTTAGTGGTTAATGACAGAATAGTCACAGCCAAAAAAAGGTAGCATGCTCACTTACTCTCTGATACAGCAATTTGTTTCAATTGTCACTACTAAAATTTTCAGTGAGCATAATAACATGGAATATTATATTCTCCACAGGATAGTAAAGCATTTGTGACATATTGCAACACTGGGATTGTAAATATTTAGAGTGGCTGCAAATGTGATCAGGGTGATCCCTACTGGGGCTTGGCCAGTATTGGAAAGGAGGCTGCTACACAGTGTGCCCTAAACCACTACTGTCTTCTGTGAGTTGCATTGCATTTGAACAGAAAGCCCTATGATGTTTCTGAAAAGCTCCAGCCTGTCTATATTTATCTGCTGGGGTAGCAATCACTGAACAGAAGCTCTGATTGGTTTACAAATATAACAGAGTATAAGAGAGTGACATTTGGGGCAGGTATCACCTCAATTTCTAATTTCCACATATCTGAAGCCTTCTTTGCACAAGAAAGTAGATACACCTGACTTCTCTTTTGAAAATGAAGAATGCAAATCATACTCAGAAAGCATTAAAGGCACATGGTTCAAGTGTTTAATGGAGTCTTGAATGCCTCCTATAGGCACAATCTCAGTTCTTTCATTGCTTGGTTATTTTAGATATTCAATGATGATATGCAGAAGGTTAGAGTTGTCAAAATCCGGCAAGACTTGGAGTTTTTGAATTATTTTTCAGGAGCAACCACTTGTTTTCTTTGTGTTGCCTCTCTATATGGAGAAAATTCATGATATTTCACAAAAAGAATTATAGAATTTGTGTGAGATGGTTAAGCATGCACAAATCTCTTACTCCTCTTTTGACATTAAATGGTGTTGTAATGAGCAACAATTACATATGTGACTTTGAAACTTACCAGACCCTGCCCGCCTTCTTTTCAGCTGATGTGCACTCTCTGGGTCAGACTTAGGGAGGAAAAATCTGTATTTTATGAGGAGCTTCTGGATCTTTACATCAGCAGCTTCCATGCCCTACCTTAACCAGCTCACTATACTGGCAGGGTATCTGGTGACTGGCAGGGTATATGTGTTAATAGTATGGATCTTGTTCTTCTCATTGAGCTGGTTGTTCAGGACCTGTCTTATCTCTTGGTAATACTTGGATGTTGCTTCTTCATCATGGTTCCCATGTGACTATGAAATGTCAAGTTATGTGCAGCTGGTCTGTATTACTGCTATGTGGTCCACTGGTAGTTACACCTCATCAATCTTAACTGCCTTTCCTGTTGACTGCCATCTGGCCACACTTTTCCAGTCAAATGACATTCTCAATGTCTTCACTGGAGATATATGTCAGGTGGATCAGCAAGTCAATGTAGAGGAGGTGGCTGGTGGTAGTTCCAGTCTTAAACCTGTATCCATAACCAGTCCTTATGATTATCAAGCTAAGGGGGCTCAAGCCTATGTAGAACAGCAGCAGAGACAGTGCATCGCCTTGATACATCCACACTTGATGGCCATGTGAGCAGTCTTGAGTTGACTTCCAATGTTGTCTTCTACAGCCCCACTAAGTTATTAAAGAAGATCCTTAGTGTTCTGTTGACTTTGTATAGCATCAGGCATTCACATATCCATGTCTGCGACATAGAATTGTAGGTTTTCCACAGTCAGTCCAGGCTATGCTCAGATCAGTCTGTCTACACCAATGATGGTGAACCTTTTATAGACCTGTCAGAGCACCCCTAGCTTGAAACCAGTCTGTGGCTAGAAGCAGGGTTCCTTGACTTAGCAAGGAATTGGTGTGCAACGATGAAGGTGTCCGAACTAGCGCGAAGCTGTGAGAGCTAACAACACACGAATGGGTCCAGAGTTAAAGTGAATTATAAAGTTATTTTATCCTCAGAACAGAATTTGCAAAGTCCAGTATCACAGACAATCGGTCCAGTGGTCAAATATACAGTCACAAGCAGTCCTAACACTAACCAAGTTAGTATAGCTGTCTTCACCAGCACAGTTGGCCAGCAAACAAAAATAGCAATCAGGAACTTACAGCAGACTTGACCGATGACCACCAACATGAGCACAGAGCAACAGCACAAAGCAATAGACCAAAAGCAAGACAGAGATTGGGATCCAGCCTGCTCCTTATATCCACAGTTCCTGAGCTGATTGCAATGGGTGTGACTCAACTCAGTTCAGCTGGTCAGCCATCAGGTAAACCAAATGTTAGTTCTTAAAAGGATTGTTACCTTATTAATCCTAACAGTATTGACTATATTCTCCTTTTATAATCAGTATTAAACATTCTGCTTCATTTCAACTCTTATAAATCATCCTCTATCTATCAAAACACAATAGCAAATTCATCATTTAAACATTAAGTATATTCTCCTTTTATAAAACACCCAATATAAATGACTATCCAATATCAAACTTATCATTTTATTCTATATAACATTTTAACTATGTAATTAATCACTCATGTTCTAATTCATATTCATCCTAATTGCCAATAAAATCCTGCATTTCATATTTCATTTCATTTATGATATTTTTATCTGTCCAAATTTTTCAATTTCTTCCATATCTGAGTCTCTTTTTTGTCTGCATCTCTCGGTCTACTCCTCTTCTTCCTTCTTATTCTCCTCCAAGCTCTCTTGCATTTTTATGTTGAAATCTTATGTTTCTCTGGTTTATACTTTTATACATTTCTTTTCACTGGTTGCTTCTTTGTCCGACTACACTTATCATGCTCATGGGGGTGGTTTTTAACTCCTTATGCCTTTCCTTGATCCTTCTTTGAACTTTTGAGTAGCAATTCATTTTTTTCTTCTGAAATATAATCACATCTCCAACAACCTGCTGCTTTTCTTCTATTCTTTCCAATTTGTCAGTACAGTTATTATCCATACTGCAATCATCCATTTTTTCTTTAGTTCTACTTTTTTCTTTTGGCTATCATCCAGTTTTTGTAAAATCTCTTTAAAATTACCTTCTTCAGACTCCATAAGTGTCATTAACATCTCATGTATACATTTTGCCATTTGTGTTGTCATTATAATTATTTTGTTTGTTTTTTTTGGTAACAGTCCCTCCTTATATTTCCCTTACTTAACAAAAAAGTTTTGGCATTTTATATCTGTGTAAATCCAAAAATATATTTTCTTGTTAGAATAAACACTCCACGGCTGCTTCTCAAATCAGTGTTTCTCTCTCACATTCACTTCATCAACAGGTTTTAACTCTTATAAAAAATCTCCATCAACAGCTTAGTGATTTTTACCAGTCTTGCACTATGGAAGCAATATCTTTTTATTTTTGGCATGAATAAAAAGTTATTTTCACCTTTCTAGACTCTTTATTTCAGTTCCATACTTTTTTTTAAAAAATAGTCCCTTCCATTTTGGGGTGCCATTTTTTTTTCTTTTGAGAATCAACTCTTTTTAAACTTTCTTTTTAATCAGGCAGAATGATCCTTTGGGTAGGATTTTAGTGACTCACCCAGGTAGCTAGATGTTGATTTCAAGCTTATTTTGCAACTTGCCTCCAAGCTGCTTCATTCTTGCTTCGCAGCTCATCTGTGGCTAAATGCTGTGAGGATGGTCGCAGCTCAGCCTCGTAGATCTTCCAAGGGGTCCCTTCTGAGGCTCAGGGTAGTCGCCAACTCCCCTGAGACTGCAGAACATTCCCTCGCTTCATTTCCTCTCCAGGGCAACTTTGGGGTCGAAACTAACATGAAACTGACCTGATCTATGAGCTGTGAGACAGCTTCAACTCTGGAGCTTTCTGAGTCTGCTGCCTCACCGCTGCACCATCTGCCGGAAGTCTATCAGTATAAGGTATATTCATAATCATAAAGTATGTATGCATACTGAGGGAAGAAACTGTCCATGTGTCTACTTGTTTTGGTTTGCAATGTCCCATAGCAGTGTCCAGAGGGAATAAGGTGAAACAGATTACATCCAGGGTGTGAGGGGTCCATAATTATTTTCACCGTTCTCTTTTTGGATCTTTCAGTGTATAGGTCTTCAATGGAGGGGAGTTTTGTAGCATTATTTTTTCTGCAATTTTAATTATACCTTGAGTCTATGTTTATCTTGTTTGGTTGCATTGGCCAACCAGATAGTAATTGAGGTGTAGATTATGGACTCAAGGATTCCTTTGAAGAACTGTGTCAGCAGTTCCTTGGGCAGTCTGAGCTTTCTGAGATGTATCAGAAAGAACATTCTTTGTTGAGCTTTTTAAAGGACATTTTTTATGTTGACTGACAATTTTAGTTCTTGGGATATTGTAGAACCTAGAAATTTGCATTTTTGATACAGTATTGTTTAAAATTGTAAGAAGTGATATGATAGACTGGTTTCTTCAAAAATCAACTATCATTTCCACTATTTGGAGTGAGTTCAGTTCAAGATTGTTCTTTATATACCACAAGGCTAGTTGTTCAATTTCCTGTCTGTAGACAGATTCATTGTTGTCTCGAATGAGGCCAATCACCGTTGTATGATCTGCAAATTTTAGTATTTTGACAGAGGGGTCTTTTGCAGTGCAGTCGTTGGTGTATAAGAAGAAGAGAAGTGGAAAGAGCACATAGTCTTGAGGTGTATCTGTGCTGATTGTACAGGTATTTAATGTTTCACCTGGTGCTTTCTGTCTGATAGGAAGCTTAAAATCTGACTTCCGGTTCCGGTTTAACTCTGGTGGGGACGAGGCGGTTGGGGCTCCGACATGCCGAAGTTCTTGATTCCTCGTTTTTGGGAGCTGAAAAGGCTCGAGGATGCCTCAAAGAGGCATCTGAAGCTGGAGTGGCATGGGGGAGGAGAATGGGGTGGCGGTCTCATTTCTCTGAAGCTTCTTTTACACTCCAGAGCTCCAGAGTTAAGAACGGCGTGAATCGCCATTTTAGAGTAAAGCCGGGATGCGTGGATCAACATCAGTCCACAGGAGGACGGAAGCAGAAGATGAAATTTTTAAGAATGTAAGTCACTTACAAAGACTGAAATAACCACTAGTAAAAAGAAAAAAAAGAAGATAAAAGAAAGAGAGTACCATATAAGATCCGAGGAGGGTAAGAGAAAGTGGGGAAAAAAGAAAAAGATTTATGCCCAAAAAATCTTTCTAAAAGGAAAAGCGGTGAACCAATACAATGGGAATAGATATAAATAGGAAGAGACTGAGTGTGGATAAGAAATGGAGAGAAACGGAGATTGGGTTGTAAATTTTTGGGACTGACTTTTGGGGCTTGAATTATCTACAGCATCTAAAACTGACTCTAGAAAAAGAGGATAAGTGCTGAAGAAGGAAGAAAGATAAGAAAGATGGCGGATATTTAAAACAATTAGAAAATTGAATGAAAAACTTTGCAAAGAACTACAATTTAATTTAAGCTTTGGGACACTGTAAGCTGGGGAAAAAAAGAAGAATAAGAAGAAAGAAAAGGATTTGGATTTAATTTGACTTGGGCTATAAACAGAAGTGAGAAACTGGACAGTGGATGAACAAATTAGAAAAGAAAAAAATGGTTTAAGATGGCAACAGCACAAGAAGAGCAAGAGGATTGGTTTGAAAAATTTACCAGAGACTTTAATACACAGATACAACAAATACTGAAAGCACTTGAGAAGCAAAGAGAAGTAAATATCCAAAAAGAAAAAAGAAAAGGAGAGACAGAAGGAAGTTAGAAATACTGGTATCAAAGGGGGAAAAGGATTAGTAAGATTAAATCTGGAATTAAGGTGCAAAGGAGTTAGGAAAAGACAGATAGGTAGAGTGAAAGAGACTAAAAGAACAGGACAGGAGAAGCACTCTTCCAAGAAATGGAGGGAAAATAGAAGGGGTGAAATATTAACCCAAAAGAACAAAAGACATACATGGAAGGAAATTAGAAGCTTAGGGATTCAAAAAGAGATGGTTAAAAAAAGGGAAAGAAGACAGGGGAAAGAAAAGGAGAAGTTTAGAGAGAAAGAAGGTTGTGGAAGGAAAATTGGGAGAAAAGAAAGCCTACAAACAATAAAAGCATATTTGGAAAAACTATTTGTTAAGAAAGGGGTAGGATAGGTGTAAGCAAAAGGAACAATAAATGGGAAAATACGACTTTGAAAATACGAATTGTTTAAGATCCGTTTTATTGATGGAAAGAAATTTGAATGATAGGTTTTTGAAGGGGGAAAGATTGAAAGGTATGAAGATGCATGAATAAATTAAGGTGCTAGATAAGGGGAAAGGGTTATATAGATATGAGGAAATAAAGTAAAAATGATAAGAATAATAATAAATGAAAATAGAATCAAAATCCTCTCAGTGGTAATAGAACAAAAGAGACCAATAGTACTACGAAAATACAAAAAAAAAACAGAGGGGGCAGAGTATCTTGGTTAATGAACCTTGTAAGCCAAGAGTTTTATAAATTGGAATAAAGAATTAATTATAAAAGGAAAGTAAAAGAAGTGTAAAATTGTTAAATTATATATTGCATCTTTTTTTCTCTTTCTTTCCCTCCCTACTTTTGTATTTTTACTCTTTTCCTTTTCCTTTGGATTGCTGTTTGATTTTGGGTATTAAGTTGTAATATTGGTTTCAAGATATTTTTCTTATAAATGGTGTAAGTGAATAAGAGAAATTAAGGAAGTAAAAATAAAAGGTACACTGTATAAATTTGGTAAAGTTGGAAAAATGTATAAATGAAATATAAATGAAATAAATGGATGATCGATTCTTGGGGACAGATGCAAATATGGAATCAGAAATGGTAATAAGAGATGGATGAGAGGTATTGAAAGTGAGGGTGGAATAGAGTGGGAAGTAAACAGAGGGGATAGAGTTGAGGGTAAGAGGTATAAATGGAAGTCAGGAAAAGAGAGAAAGAGAGGGGGGGATAGGACGAAAAGAGAGAAATAGGAGAGAGAATAAGAGGCTAAAGAGAGGAAGGGGAGAAGAGGCAGGAGAGGGGAGAGAAAGGAACGGATGGAAAGTAGGTAAAGAGGAAAGAAAATAGAAGCTGTAGTTGAAAGTAAGGATGGATGTTGAAAAGAGAAAGAAGGCAGTGTAGAGGGTATAAAGTGAGGGATATTGGGGGAAATTAAGATGAGAAAGAGAGAGAGAGGGATAGGATGAAAAGAGAGAAATAGAAGAGAGAATAAGAGGTTGAAGAGAGATTAAAGAGAGGAAGAGGAGAAGAGGGAAGAGAAGGAAGGGAAACGAACTGAAGGAAAGTAGGTAAGGGAGAAAGAAAATGGAAGGTGCAGATGAAGGAGAAGACAGATGATGGAAAGAGAAGATTGAAAATACGAGAAAGTCAGTGAAAAGAGAAAGTTAATAAGAAATTATCCATATTTGGAATCCAAAACCTACAAAAAAGGAAGGGGAAAGATGCTGTGCCCTACAAAAATGTTTTTAAATTGTTGTTAAAAGGTTGTTAGGGATAACAGATATAAGAACTCTGCTATTGGTCTCATAAATTTATAAATTTATAAATTGAGAATGGAGGAAAAAGAATGCTATAGAGGATTAATTAAATTATAGGAAATGAATAAAATTTTGGGAATTGTGGAAGATAAAGTATAAGTGTGATTAGAAATATTTCGATAAAATTATGTAAAAAAGTAATTAAAATGCAAAATTGCAGGTGACAAAATAAGAATACAAAAGGAGAGAAGATGAAAGAAGACCAAGGGGAAGAAACAGCAAAGAAGACAAGGTGAAGAAGGGAAGAAATGAAAGAGAATCAGGATGATTTTTGATTGTATTAAATTTACCTTGTCAGATGTGTAAAGAAATTTTACAAGTCAAACATTCTCTTGAGAAAAAAAAACAATAAAAATTGCTTTAAAAAAGGAAGCTTAAAATCCATTTGCATGTGTGGTCAGGTACAGTTAGCTGAGGCATTTTGTTTATAAGAATATCTGGAATAATAGTATTGAATGCAGAATTGAAGTTCACTAAAAGGATTTTTGCATATGTCCTTGGATAATCAAGATGTTGGTGTAGTGCCAAGTTAATAGTATCATCTGTCAATCTGTTTGCACTGTAGGCAAATTGTAAGGGGTCTAGTAGTTGGTTTGTGATGGTTTTCAGATGGATCATAACTAGTTTTTCAAAAGTTTTCATAATTACTGATGTCAGTGTGACTGGTCTGTAGTGAACAGTTGCATCATGATTTGATTCTAAACATATCTCAACTGAAAAGAGTTCCCTATCAATGGTGCTTCTACTTGAAATATCATTTCTTGAGTACACACAGAATGTCACAGAGTGAATTAGTGATAGGCAAAGCACCCTTGGTGGACATATAAATTAGATCTTCATATGTAAGTTTTCTAGTACCTAAACACAAAAAAATTCCAGTTCAATTCACTGTTTTTATGTTTTCTAAAAATCTGTAATATTTTTAATTGTTTTACTATTTTTTTGTCTATGGTATACACTACACACTGGACATACTCACCCATGATCCAAATTTTTGCAAACCAGATTGCCTTAATGCTGTAGATAGGTTATAATGTTCAGAACTGTGGTGTGTTTGATGTCCAGCCCAAAGAACATTACTCTCTGCAATAAAAGAGAAAGATTTTGTGAGCCATGCACCATTATGATGAAATTTACATTTATAAACAAAATCTAGAAAAAGCATATACAGTATATCCTTTCACGTGCTCAGAAATTCTGCATTTAGAAATATGCACAATATTCCAATCAATGGGAAATAGATTGCTCCAAAGTGTTGCTCCAATCAATATCCTAGCAAAAAAGTGAAAAAAGTGTCAGGCAGAATTCCTTTAATATAGCATGCTGCATCTGATGTGCATGAATTCAAGAGAGAACATTATATTTCTCTATAATGCCCCTTGCTTGAACTAACCCATTTTCTTAGTCAATCTTTCTTTTGCCAGCATCTCCTGCCACACACAGCTTTTGCTTTGTACTATTCAGTTTTCAGTCACTCTGTTGGTGGAAAGAAAAAATAACATACCAAATACTCAAACCTCTATACATAATTTATTTCCTACATTCTATTTTGTTGGGAAGAATAAAATATACAATTGATAGAATATTATTTATTTTTAACCTGGAAAAGAGTATCTAAAATATAAAAGGAAAGAAACAAGCATTTTAACAGACCAAACATATACTTATATGTTTTATAAGTATAGATTTGAATTTAAAAGTAAACATGAAATAAAGAAATGCATACTGCTTATTCTACTGCAATTCCTTTTGCATATTCTTTATGTTTAGGTATATCCCAATTCATAAATTCCTTTGAAGTTAAATGTTTTATTATTTGTACTTGGCTGCAGAAAAATCAGGTTATCATTTTCTCCTGTTCAGAAAGTCCAAAAAACTCTCTGAATTCTTCAATTTGGCATAGAACACAAAATCTTTGAGTTTCTTTTTTTTAAAGGTAAATAAATGGGACATGTCACAAATTGATACTCTGATTGAAATTTTAAATTTAATTTAAGTAAGACTTTAACAACTGATTCAAGGCACAGAAAGGTGAACCAGTATTATTGGAGGCAAGCAATTAATTTGATCCCGTCAGTTTTTGTTTGTTTGTTCTTTGCAACATCTTATAGATGTTTTCAGAGTTTTTTGCAATTTGCTACAGATGGTGCTTTTCTTCAGAACAAAAGAGAACTACAGAAAGGCTTGAGACAAGATTTCAAGGCAAGGTTGGGTTAAATATACAGCAGCAACATGCACTTGTCCAAGTAATTAGCCTATTCAATCTTCTCTTAGAATAACAGTAACACGTTCCTCAGCAATTTAAAAATATACCACCAATCTTCCTCAATAACAGGAAATGTTCACAGAAGCCCACATGTGAATGAGTTGCTAAAAATAATGAAATAAACCAGCTTTTCTCAATTGGGGGTACAGGGACCCTGGGGGACTATGAGAGGTCAGTAGGAATTCCATGAGAATTCATGACTGGAAAAAATAAAAACATTAGCTTTTTTGAACTTCATGTGTAGATAATCTTAATTTGCAGGAAGGGTAGCCAAAGACCTGAAAAGTACTTCATTGGTTCTTCTAAGATAAAATTACTTTATGGGTTCTTGTAGAGTAACAAAGGGTAAATTAAGCACATACTATGTGATGAGTCTTAAAATAGACCTAAGTCCAGTCTATTGTTACTGACTCTATTTCCTCTGGGGGGGAAAGAGAAGTCTTTCATGTGACTTATTGCATCTGGTTAGTCCAGAAAAATATTTGTTAGTGGATCAACTGAAATTTCTTTTTTTATTATTTAAAAGTTTTATAAACACATACATAGTGAAAAAATAATAATACAAATACAAACATTGAACAGTTTTTCACCCTCTTCATCTCTCCTCCCCCCACACTCCCCCCCATCCCCTCTATCCCTCTCTGCCTCCTCCACGACTTCCCAGAGCACAAATCAGAACATGACACCTT
>JANHFO010004773.1:117815-129742 GCA_032468095.1 Pareas carinatus | reverse complement strand
AGAGAGATCGGCTGGCTGAAACCTGCAGGTTTCATCTGCTCTGCCGGCCATCTGGATGTTATTTGTGAGCAGACCCCCAGCAGCCCGCTTAGCACCCACAAAGTCCACAGTGCCCCAGAAAGGAATGGGGGGAAGCTCCTCTATGCAATGCTGGACTCCTCCATATTCCAAGGAGCCCTGTACCCCCAGAATGGAACAAAAGGCCCCATTCCTCCGACCAGCGGCATCACCATACCTCCTCCTGCACGGCCATCTTGGTTCTGGCCCTTCAATCACAGTTCCTATGTTAGATTTCCATATCAAAAATTTAAGTATGCATCCTAATCATCTTTTAGGTTTCCACATTCTTCTATCTATTTAAAAAGATTTTCCTTTCTTCTTTCCTGCATTACATAAGATTTTTATCATCAATTTAAGTTTAATAATCACTTTTCCTTTAAATTTAATTGCAACAGTTCTTTCTTTTTTCATATTTCATTTAGGTTTTTTTTCCTAATTTCATTATTTATAACAGTTCCACAATCAAAACCTTCATTTGATGTTACATTCCAATCAAATAATAACTTCTATTTGTACTCTTATTTCTGTGTCAATTCTGGCTTTTATAATATTTAATTTAAATTCTAAAAATTTCCCCTCCAAATTCATACATTATTTATAACATTTGTGCCATCAATTCCACCAGCATAGATACTTAGCTTAGCAACAGTATGTGAAGATACACAGGATTATAAATAGATTACAAGATTAATGAAATACTATAACTTTCTTTTTTTTCTTTAACTAAACAGCACAGAAACTGTGAAATAGAAAAAGTTGATAAAAAATTTTTTACACACAGAGCATTCCAAAATGAGGTCCAATAAGTCAATCACATTACGTTTTACTAATTTTTTCCTGAGAAAATACTATTGTACCTAGGAATATCCAAAGGTCACGTGTCAAATGAGTAAGCAAATGGTTAGAAGAAAATGGCAAACAATTCTAATATTTAATGTAATTTATATAATAAATTGTTTACGTAGTATGGCTTTCAGTACACCCTATATAATGGTTCTATATTCTGTTCTGTCTTCAAATTGATGTATTGTTAATAAGTATTAATTGTGACTAATTTTGCATTTTTTTCCTCAATATTTAATGGCCAAATCTAATAATGTAGGTGTTTGTGATACTGAAAATGCCATTAGTCCAAATCAAGATGTTAGTAAAAGTTAGCATTATAAATTGCCAGTGGGTGACAATAAATACATATCCCATATGAACTACAGAACAGTATACTGAATTTTTGAATATGTTTACTAAATTTTTAAATGAGAATTGACACAGAATATTAAGTATTTTGGAATTTACGTTTATTTTGAATAGTTTTACGCTAACCCAAATGGCAAACATTTTTAGAGGTGGGTATTTGAAAACAAGTTGTATGAATGAAAGAGAGTGAAAGAACTGTGTGTGTTTAGCCTAAAGAAAGACATCATGAACAGTAGCGTATTAGCATCAAAATGACTACATGGATTTCATGATATCATGCACAGAACTGCAACTTAGTACAAGTTAATTCCAATAATTGATGAGGTACATAAGTCACGCCATTGTACGTGTTATTTGCCTTCCTTCATGCGCCCATGATTCTGAGTGAGACATGACAGCACTGTTGTAATACCTGGCGGCTTTCAAATAGAATAAGGCAATCCTGGATCTAATGTATGTAGTATGTTGCAAACAAGAGCAGAAACTGCTTGATGATAAGATCATTTCAATGTCTGATGGAATTTTTTACGTGTTAGAGGATGCTGTAGTTCTGAATTTGTTAGAACTAGTAAGTGACATAACCACTATTGGATCCTGAAGAATCAATGCATTGAAAGCACAGTCCTGCTGGAATCTTTTATGATATTCTACAGTGTGAAGTAATGGGGATTATAACTGAAGTCAAGACTGCTAGCTCTTATATTAATTTTATATTAATCATAAGAAAGGACATTCTAGTGAATTTTTTTTTACAAAAGAACAAAACACTTCAGTAACGGAGAGCCAGAGCTATATAAGCTTTGAATTAAGCAGCTGTGTTGAAAGTAACATTAATGCAACAATAATAAACTTGTGTAAGTTTCATTGTAACCCTATAATAGTGATTCTAATGTGCTTCAGGCTGTCATTTGCAATCTGTACTGCACATCTCTGCTGCTTTATGTATAAATAAGGGTAACTGAGAGTCATTGTTTCTTAATATTTTATATTGTTTAGTTCTATGTCTGATACATAAAAGAACACCCTGTAATACCAAAGGTTGGTGTTGTAGTAACATTAGTTGTTCTCAGTTGGATCAGCTATGACTGATACCTTTTAGATTTCTGTCACCCTAAGATGAATGTGACAGACTGGCATTAATTGACCTTGTGGTCCTGAGCAACTGCTCCAAGTAAGGGAGTGTAAGAGGAGTTCCTGCCTGATGCTGATGCTGCTATGAAACCTTGCAGTGTGAAACACCTTGTCCTGATGGCCACTGATGAAAAAAAATTTCTCTCTCGTAGGCTAATGGAGGTTGGCAAGATGCTACGACTCCTTCATCGGTGACTTCCCCCACAGAAGGCCCTGGCAGTGTTCACTCTGATACCTCCAACTGATCTCCCAGCAATCCAGTATCCCTGACTGCTCCCACCCTGTACCAGGCAGAGGTGGGGGCAAAGAGGGGAGAGTTTTTTTCTCCTGTTGATGCCAGCAGGCTGGATTCAGAGCTGACTGGCCCACCCAACAGAAGTCGTCTTCTCTTCTCTCTTTGGGGATGCTTTTTCAGCCAATCTGGACACTTCTTTATACTCTCTTCCCTTTCTTTTCTGGGTAGAAGCCACCTTTCCTTTCACCATCACCATTCCCCGTCCTCTCACAGCAAAATAATCAGAAGGAAAAAAAACATATGAAAGCATTTGTACTTTTTATGTTGTTGTTTTTATCCCAGTATCAATCTTTAACTCCCTCCAGCCTACCAGGTATCTGATCACCTTCTCCCATTTCTCTGGTGTTCTCACTACCTCTTTTCAGGAGCCATCTAAGCTCTTCCCTTGGCTTTTGGGCACCATCCCTTCTTCATACGAGAAAATGATCTATTCTTCTAAGATCCTGAATCTTTGGTGAGTTGCCTTCCAGGACAATTCCTGTTATAGGTTGGATAAATGCAATCCTGATGCTGCAAGATATGACGGTAACATGCCATATGGTTACAAGATGGGAAACTGCAAAGCTATTCTTTACCATCCCTTCATGCCTCGCATCCACCTAGACATGAACCTTGCCACTTCTCAATTTGGTTGTTCCACACTTTCAGTGGAACTGTAATTAGGGCTGTGTGCATCCTTCTTCATGAAGGAAGTGCACAGTTGCTTAGTATAACATGACGCAAGTACAATAAATCTGAGAAGTAAATGAACTTTTCATAATTTGTTTGGTTTCCACAAATCATATTTTACTGATGCAGAAAAGACTTGCACATTTTCGTTTGAAATGAAAATCATGTAAGAGCAGAGTAATGCGTGGCATTGTGGTCTTCAGTCTTACACCCTCTGATTTCTGAGCTTTAGTCAAGCAACATGCACCTGGATGCAAAATCATAAAGATTAGGTATTCAGAAAAGGAGGAGAAGTTATGTTCATAATAAAGCTGCAGAAATTGCAAAAATCTACAGCTTTCATTACACTGCTAATTTACTAATATCTGTTACACAGAGAAAGAAATCACTGGAAAATTACTTCCAAGTTGCTAGAATATACAACTTGCACTAGTAAACATTTGGACCTGGGTGGCTTTACATATTATAATTTGATTATACATCCTTATTAAAATTGTGATGGTGCCCTGATTGAAAAAACTAATAATAGAGTGACACTTCACTTCTAAACAAAACTTTTCTCGCTAGAAAAAAAAGCAAACTTTATGGGTGGAATGAGATGGGGAGAAGATAAATAAATGACTATTGGAAATGAATATTGAAAAATACATATTTGCATGGTAACTTTAAACAATTGCCTGTGCTCAAACAAATTTCTCCAGAATAAGATGAATAGGGAGGGTTGCCTCCCAGTCTTGAACCTGAGGACTAGTGGATTAACTGTCCTCTGTAAGGGGTCTGGATAGAAATGCATTAAATATTCCAAGCGGAGATGGGCTTAGTGACAACATATAAAAGTATCAGGCACTTATGTTTAAGAACATTGATCATTGGTGTATTTTCTATCCAGGATTAGATAATAACCCCGTAGGGTGATGCTGATATTGCAGTGTATTTACATCACACTCTAATCATTATTATTCCATCTTTTCAATAGAAAAAAGGATTTTCTATTTGGAGTCATTATGAGTTCAGACTATTAAATAATCCAGAAAAATTAACACAGATTACACTGGTCAACAGATTTGCAGTTGTTTTCCTCATCAAGTACAAATTATAACTTTTCTGAAAGAACTTGTTTGTGCTGATTTGAAATTTGTATTTGTTTTTTAAGTATCACGTACCATTTGAAAATTAAACTCCATGTTGTGTTTAATACATTTTCTCACTTAGCAATATAACAAATGCACAAGTTAAAATGATGCAGAATGCGTTATTATAACAGTTTTGTGTGCTTGCTACATTCTAATCACATTCAACAGTTTATTTAATGCAGTCTATGTTTCTTAGAAACACTGTAAATATAATTTTTGCTTGTAAGTTCTTTCTGGGTTGTCATGATATAGCATCCAGTAATAGTCCACCAGCATGCTTTCCTTCCAAAAACCTTGATAGCAAGCTTCCATTGCTCTAATATCTTGATGGAATCATTCTCCATGCTCGTCATGCACAGCTCCCATGTTGGATGGAAAGAAATCTAGGTGTGAATGGAGGAAGTGGACTTTTAATGATGTTACACTTCATCACTGAATAGGCATCAATCAGTCTGTACGCACCATCTACATACTCTGGAGACTTGTGATTGTCCAAGAAGTTTTCACAGTTCCACTTGAAGGTGTCAGACATTTGTCAAATTCAGTATCCTCTATGACCTGGATTTTTGGAAACTTCTCTTCAAGGTACTGAAAGCCTGGTGAATCTGTCTTGCTCAGTGTCTTTACAAAAATTTCCATTAAACCTTTTTTGATGTAAAGAGGAGGCAGAAAAATGTTGACTAGATCCACTAATGGAACATTTTACACACTGCTTCCTCCTCGTAGATAATAGCTATTCATGCCTGCTGTAGTGGTCTGCATTGGCATTGCTGAGACTAGAATTGAATATACAATGTTACGCCTGTTCTTGGCTGTGAATCCAGTTATGTTAACTGTACAAAAGTAACCGTCACCTGAGTGATCTTTTGGTTCTCACCATATCATTGGTATTACAAATGGCATAGATGCCGTTCTTCTGTTTAACCAGTCATGTAACACATTTGGACAAGCAGTACAAATAACATGAGATACCCATGACTTGTCTTGATCAGCCAGTGGACAACCAAAGTAGAAGTGATAAATTTTCTTCAAATCAGTTGTAAAGCTACAACATTGGCCTTTTGGCATGAATGAACTGCAAACAGAACAGCAAAAATCGGGATGATTTCGGCACTGTCTTAGCAGAATAGTTTTTTTCAATAACTGGCAAAAAACCACAAAATGTATATTAATGAATACAAAGTATGCAGTTTAAAAGATGTTTTCACCAAATGTGCAACTTATAGAAATAATTGTCATTGAAACCTTCATTCACTAACAACCAATTGAAAACTAACTAGTCAACTCATCCCAACATCACATGCTACAGTAAAACAGACAACAGATTTGAATTCAGTGTGCTCAGTTCTATTAAGTAGACATAAAATTATGTCTGATGAAAAAAATGTGTTGACCAGTGTTACAAATAACTCTCTAACCATTATCAAACTACATTAGCAATTTGTGTTTGGAGGGGATGCCAAAACCCTGATGCTTCTTATGAGGAATCCATGACTCTCTTGGTTCATCTGCTCTTGATAATCTGCATATACCCATAATTAAACCCAAGTAAATTGGAGGCACTATAGAAAAGCAATGGATTTAGTGGATCAACTAACATTTCATAATTTTATTGTGATGATTGATTTGGGCAAAGAACTCACTTTTAAACCACCCTGTCCAACCTCTTGAGTGAACCTGCCACAATGATTTCATATGGGTTTTGAGACTTCTTTAGCAAATGTGATAGCCAGAAGGAGCTCTTCCAGTTACTAAGCATGTTAGAAAGGGTCCCAGAAGGGACATGAAGCACCTCTGCAGCATAAAGCAACTCAAGGCAAAATACAGCCACCTCAAACAGGCCTAGCGTGGTTTTTAAACTAAGATGAATTTAAAGGAAAAAACAAAAGCAAGAAGCAAATATCAGCTAAGAGGTTAAAAGCATAGCATCTACACAGTCTCTTTCTTGAGATGGAAATGTGGAAGGAGATTGCAGAAGTAGGCAGAGATGGCTTTTGGTGGGTGGTGTCTTATATGTAGCTGCTTGGACAAAAAAATACATGCACAATGCAGTTGACCACATCAAAGGTGCATACTTAAGTGCAGGAGGAGAAAAATAGCCATAATAGATAGCACTGCCTAGTGTTTGGATGGAATATACCTTTGCCAAATAATGTTAGATGCACCAGATCTGGGCCACACAAATGCTGACCACCACAACAAATTGAAGCTTTTGATGTCTCTGTTGCCATCTAGTGACCATATGGATTCATGCAGCCAAAATGAATTAGCCTTGATGAAGGCCAATATGCATAGACTTGAATATTTGTTTAATGTAATTAAGGGTAATTAGATTAGTTGCAATTAATTACATTAATTGTATGATCTTTAGCTAACATGTCTATTGGCAACTTTGTGCAGTGTTATTTATTAACTTCATTTCAAATTATTATCTGGACTGTGCAATTTGCACAGCGGACTACAATTGTCTGGAAGGAGAAAAAGATGGAACTGCATTTATCTGCCTGTAATATATCATTATATTATGGTCCATCATGTATGGTACTGAGCTTCTTAATGGTACATACACTGGTAGTAATTCTTTGCATATCCAGATTTACTGTTTTTATTAAAATTATGTAATACTTATATTTTTGCTTAATTGTGAGCAGCTACCTTCTCATGCATTTGGTTCTTTATTTTCTGCCCAGAAAAACCCAACTTCGATACCAAAAACAAAAAAATTAAAAAAACCGCAGAAACTTAAAAAAAAATCCTTAAAAAGTAAAAAAAAATTAAATTTACAATTCTTTCAGCTTTATTAACATTTTCCATTGTTTCTTGCAATTTGTGTCTCGTTCTTTGTAGTATTGATGATATTGAACATTTGATAATGAATGTTCTTGTATATTCAGATAAAGGAAAAACAAACCAAAAAAGCAGTCTGAATTTAATAGTGTTTATAAAAATAAAAAGTTATCCTCATGGCACTCATCAAAGGACAGGCAGTCCCCATCCTGTCCTGTGGCAAAAAGAACTTCATACCTGTATAGTTTTTAACACCAAGTTACCCGCATTTCCCTTTCTTTGGTTTCCATTTTTAATGCATTTGTGAATTAGTTCAAGAATGGTAGACAAGTGTAGAGTTGTGCACATTCATTTCCTGTTACACAATGTTTTAAAAGAAGTAACAGTAATTCATTTTGTAAAACTTTTAACAATGGTTGGAATAGTGAGCATAATAGGTACTTAATACTTTGTTTACTAACTTTGAAAGCCAGAAGTGACATTTTCATTATGTTCTGCTTAAATTTTAAAAGGGACTTTTATTTTAGGGCCCAGTCTACTGGTAAGTTCTCCAGCATAAGCCTCCCCTGAAACAGATGGAAGCTGTGCAAGGGCTTTTGCTTTGCAGCTCCAGTTTTTTTCAACATGGCTTTATGCAGGATATTAGACTCATCTCTTTTATTTCTATCTCTTTTTTTGTCAAACTATGGCCTTGAATGCATATTTTCCAATTCCTGTTTTAAATCTTTTATTGCCTTTAAAGTGATGTGAAAAGCTCCTTTAGCAAACAGAAAAAAGATAAATTATTTTCCCTTAAATGTGCTTAGTTTATATACAATTAACACTCTTATTTATTGGTCTGATGCCCTCAGGATGTGTTGGGATTAAGGAACCTAGAATTTGCAGCCAAAAATAGTCAACATCTCTTGCAGCATACTTGTTAAGTGGAAATGCCTCTGGCTGAAGGCTGAAAATAAGACCTCGAGTGATGAGCAAGGTACTTGAAATGCTCAACTTCCTGAGATTTTTCAAACCTCCATTCTCACCTGACTTACTTAACAGAAATGGTGAACCAAATTTTCTGAGGACTCCCACCTGGGGGTCTCTGGCTGCTTGGTTTTCCTGAACAGATTTGAGAAGGCTAGAGAAGGTCCAAATCAACTTTCTCCCTGGAATATGAGACATAAAGCACTGCTTCTACTGCTCATTAGGTTGCCATCAGGTGATGAGCAGTGTGGGCCAAGTGGTGGTAGCTGTGCCCTTTTAAGTAAAGATGCTTTGACCTACTATGGTGGTGTAGTATTGCAGGCTAACTCTGCCCACTGCCAGAAGTTCAATTCTGACCAGCTCAAGGTTGAATCATGTACATTTTACGTTTATGTTTTATTACATTTATATACCGCTCTTCTCCTGACAGACTCAGAGCGGTTTACAGTCAGCTAAAATACAAATACAAACAATCAGCCTTCGATCCTCCTGAGGTTTGTTAAAATGAGAATCCAGATGGTTGGAGGCAATATGCTGACATTGCAAACTGCCAAGAGAGTGCTGTAAAGCACTATGGGGAAGTATATAAGTCTAAGTGCTATTGCTACACAGGAAATTATAAGTAGTAGGGTGTAGGGTTATTGTTTGTCACTTGCCAAGATGGCAGATGAGAGGAGAGGTACTCACTGACAGTTGCCTGGTTAGTGCAACAATTATGTTCTTTATGAAGTGAAAGTGCTAATTCTTTTTGCTATATCTGATCTTCTTTGCTGCCACCAGATAATGTGAACCTTATAATCTCCTCTATTGCTTGTAATTTCCATCCCTTCCCCATGTGCTAGGTTCCTGTGCAAAAGTAAGCCTTAGGACCTACTTGGTGTATTAACCAAAGTTGCTGATCTGCCAGCTGCTCCTCAGTCATGCCTGTATTTAGACAAGGAGAACCAAGAGTGGTAGGAAAGCATGTTGAAATCACTAGGCAAAGGATGCCATCAATCATCACTTCCAGGCGGTACCACCTGCCCACCAAGAGAATGCTCATAAAATGCAGCCATATGTTTAAAATACTATCTAGTCAGATTTCTTTATTGATACTATATTTTTAAGATTAAACAGCAGATGAAATGTACTATTTCATCCTGTCTTCTTAAATAATTATCTAAATGACTTTCTGGGATATACTCATCAATCTTAATTCAAGGACAATCTTTGTCCACAATTGAACCTGGTTTGCTAGTACAACTCTTGCTATTTTCTCTCATTTGTCTCAATTATCAGTACCTTTGTTAGAGAATCATCAATGAAAAAATTATAATGGGAAACAAGGCAATAACTAAGATCAATTATGAAAGAAGTATGAGATTTCTATGCCCTTGCTGTTCAAAAAGTGCTTTGCCATTACAACTGCAGTTTGGTGATTTTGGAGGCTAAGACAATTGCATAAATATGACTAAAGAGTGCCCCATAATCAGGACGAAGGGCAACTAATTGCATCATTAGCATCAAGGATATGCTTCCTTATCTCTCAATTCAGAATGAGAGCAAAATAACTAGCATTATTTGTTCTCACTGCCATAATGGGTTAAATCTGATTAGCTACCTCGTGATAAGACACCATCGCATGTAATGTGATTCCTGATTTGCTGAGCCAAAGATGCATTCTTCTATAGCCTCATTTTTTCAGGCTATAAAAGTAGAAGAGGAAGGTTCTTGTAAAGTTTCAGAGTTCATAGGCTTTGCTGGGGAAAATGCATGTTGCTTTTTCAAACCAACAAAACTGTTCTGTCTCTACTTCTTTATTCAACAATGTTACAACATGTACTTACTTCCAATGAGACATTGTAAGACAAAATGACATTCTGTGTACAATATTGAAAACAATGTTTGTACTGGTTTGGTGGTTTGTTTTGGATTTTACAATATTTTTTTCGTCTATGGGGGAAACGTTTTTAACTGTCCCCATTTTGCTGAAATTTTGGAGACTTTCTTCCCATTTTTTATTTTCAAAGAAAAGGGGGAGGATGGACAAATTCATCTGTAATGTATCCAGGTCCTTCCTAGTAAAGCTTTTAAGATAACAGCCTTGACATTATTTAATCCTGAAAAAGCATCCTCTCTAATTTCAGATTTAGGGACACATAGTAAAGGAGTAGCAAATCCAACCCACAACACCCCCCTCAAACTACCAATAAATATGGGAACTGTATTTTAAAAAATGGAAAATACAAAGTTGCAGGGATCTCTTTGCTCCCTTCCAAAAGTTATAGGCAAATTTTTATACTCTGGCTTAAACACCAAATGTTTATTGTTTTGAAAAATAATCTGATTTGAGTTGGACATACCTGCACTCTGTTTTATAGACAGACACTAATAAACATCTAACTACAAGGAAAATCTTTGGAGTGATATAGTCCAGCTATGCTGATTCAGCAGATTTACAGACCTGGGCTCATGTCTAAAAGACAAATTGTATGCTCTTTGGGTCTACAGTAGCCTGAATTCAATTATTTGTAGATTTAAGATAATCCTAGTCCACTTTAGTGGTTTATGTTTTTACTATACCTTACCGGAGAGAAATCTTAAACTGGTAAAAGTATATTGCTGCACAATTCACACTGCATGGAGAAAGCAGTGTCTAATCCAAATTCTAATTTGTTCAAAATATTATCTTTTTGACTGATGGCCATTGCTTCTTAGAAAGAATCAGGGAGTCAATGTGATAGTGCTTTCAAAAGTGATATAAGAGGAATCAGTCAAAAAATTTCCCTGCAACAAGTAAGAATCCAAGGCTCAGTCTGATATGAGGGATTTATAGGACTGGACTCATTTAGGGAACAAAAATTGATATATGATTCAATATTTCAAAAACAATCTGTAAAACAATGGATGGCATCACTGTTCTTTATTTGCAAGGTATGATGGAGTTTTCACATCACTCTGCATTGGCCTCTTATTTTTCCCATGCAACCTTTTTTGCATAAAACTTTTAACATAATTACCATTGTTATTATCAAAATGTATCACAAAATGCATTGTTTGTTCTTAATCAGAATGCCTTTTGTTTATTGCAAAAACATCTTGCTGTATTTTCAATTGCTTTGTCTTTTCTTATGTTTCCAATAATTTTCCAATATTAAGAAATTTTCTCTTTGCTTTGATTTATATCAAGTTTTTTGCTCCCTTAAAGACAAGGCCTGTGTCTTTTGGATCTCCATTGAAACTTTTCTGTTCTATAATAATACTAACAAGATGTAGGTTTTACAGTCTCCTGATTTGTATTGCTACTGCATATTCCAAATAAATTGTTTCTTTTGTTGCAAAAACTGGTTTACATCTTGTACAAAAAAAAATTGTTTTCATCCTAAATTCTTTTTTTAATATATATTTGTTTTTTTAATCAGCAAGAGTACAGAAAAAATACACCCCACTAACAAAAAAAATGTATAAAAAAGGAGAAAAAATGACTCAAATGTCAAATAAATCTAACATTAAATATAAAGAATCCACCCTGGCTAGATGCTAAAAAGAAAATAAAAAAGCCTGATGGATTCTCCTCCACTTGCATAATGGACCTATAAATAGCTTTTCCATCCTTATTTCATAAAAACTATTGTCCTAAATATATATTTCAGATGAAAAAGTCTCTATCTAATAATCAAATCAGCCCAACATCTAATCATAATATCTATGTG
>JANHFO010004773.1:106087-117715 GCA_032468095.1 Pareas carinatus | reverse complement strand
AAGAAAGAAAGAAAGAAAGAAAGAAAGAAAGAAAGAAAGAAAGAAAGAAAGAAAGAAAGAAAGAAAGAAAGAAAATCCCCGTAGCGGAGCTCGGGTACAAAAAGCTAGTATTGTATATAGGCAATAATTTTTACAATCTAAATGGTTATTACTGATATAGGTTGTAAAAGTTTCATCTCTGACAATGAACTGTGCTTGACCAGAAAAATCACAAGGGAGGAAAGCTGTCTTGATCATCATCTCTAAAACCCACTCTCGGAAATTCTGGAGAAGGAATTCTTGAAGAGGATATTTCTATGACCCATCAAGGTGGAGAAGTTCTGATCTGGCAGGATGTGATCTGCAAGGAATGGATCCTGCAGGGTGAACCATTGGAACCCATCAGCCCTGATTTGGCTCCTTGGAAAGGATGAAGACCCAAACCAAGCAGAGATGAGGGAGCGTTGAGGTAGCGTCTGGATCAAGAATACATGGCTCATGGTGCAAATCAATTTTCTACTCATGATCCTGATATGGCAGGTTCTTGCTGTTTCTCATTCCAGAGATATTTTTCCTTTCCATAACTGCTTGTAATTGGCAGCTGTTTTTAATCCAACACATTCTTCTTTTGCATCTGTAATCTTGTCTTGAAAGTGCATTAAAAAGATGCTCCTTCAGCACAATCTGCAATGTTGTTCAAGCACAGGAATGTTTCTGTTTCACATTTTGAGACTCTTGTTATGAATAGAAAGGGCACAGATGGGGAGGAAGTTATTTGTTCTCTGCTTCTAGCCCTGCAGTTTTAAGAGTCCCTTGGGTTTTGTGGACTAGATTGCCTGCCAAGACAGTATCAAACCCCATGGCCTGAAGCTTGAAATTGTATTAGTTTAATGGTTATTTAAAATTGATTCTCTGCTTGTTAATATGAAATTTATTTTGCAAGGCAATTTGGGTGCCTGAATGATAGTTCAAGGGAATGCAAGAGTCTTTGGGACATTGAATTATGTCAAAATGATTCTCATTTGAAATTAAAGCTTTTTTAAATTCTCTTTCCTTATTAGCACTTTGCTGGATATCCCTCTTCAGAAAGGCCCTGCTTTGGCCAACTAGGAGCTTTTCCCTGAAAAGGAGCAGACTTCAGTCAGTTCAAGAATTTCTAAACAAGGGTTGTTTCCTGAGGAACTTAAAAGGTTATAGTCAGATTTGCGAGGAGGGGAGGAATATTGCATATATCTGAATCACATCAGGTTTTCAAAATGAGGTATGTGGGCCAGCAATCCACATTTAGGCCTTGTTTAAACTCAAATCTCTCTGACTGATTCTACTTTGAAATCTGAGAATGTTTTAGGGTTGTTTAATATAATGGACAGAGTGAGCTCCCATTACTGGTCCCAGCTCCTGCCAACCTACAAATCTGAAAACATGCAAATGCAAATAAATAGGTACCCCTTCAGTGGAAAGGTAACATTATTCACTGCACCTTCACCATATAGTCAAGCTGTAAGGCTGGTCCCAATCCCCTTAGTAAAGAATGATCTTTCACTCCATTGCAATTAGAGAAAAGGTACTTTTACTAAGAAGTTGAGTGCAGGTTGGTTAGGCAAGTTGTGAAGAAATTGTGCGCAAAAATACAGATTGAAAACAATCCCTTGGTCCTTGAGCCGCCGCCCCCAAGTCCCCCCTTGGCCAATCAGGAGAGCGTCTGATATTTTGAGAACCAGGTTTAACCAGCCTCATTGTAACCGTGAATTCCTTGCTCGGTGTCCTTGTGGCACTGAAGATAATGCGTCTTCGCTCCTGACTTATGTCTGCTTTCCATCAATGTCTCAACTGCCTCCATTCCCATGGCACCAACAACTCAACTCCGCCCTGGAATACACATCACCGTCCTTGACACCTTCCGCACTCTTCCCAGAATCTACCCTCCCCCCCCTTTTCATGGCAGATGCAGGAGAGATTCAAAGCATGTGAAGACTGCAGCTGACACAAGCCAGCCACATGACCACAGAAGTGTCTTCAGGCAATGTTGTCTCTTTGGCTGTGAATCAGAGATGAACACCCCCTAAAGTCAGCCTTGATTGGCAGGGGAAACCTTTACTTTTTAACATAATAGAGGTAAACAGATGATAGAGATTAGATCAATACAATTTTATTTAGTTATTTATTAAGTGTTGAGGTCACACAACTGATCTCAAATCCTGAGCAACATAGAAATAAAAAGAAAACAATACATATAAAGATGGTCATAACCAACTGGAAGAACTGTAAACCAACCACCAACCATAACTAAAGGGGGTTCCACAATCAACTTATCTCAAGGCCTGGAAGAGCAACCAGGCTTTTAAAGCATTCTAAATATCATAAGTTGCACAATTGGGAGGGGATATCATTCCAGAGAGCAGATGCTGCTACACAGTAGATGCAATTCCTGGTCCCATAAGATGACACTGTGTGATCAGTGGGATTTGCAGTGAATCCACCCTGCTTTATCATGTCAGACAGGCAGAGATAACTGGAATGAATGGGTCCCTCAAATAGTAAGGGCCCATGCCATGAAAAACTTTAAAAGTGATAGCACCTTGAATTGGACCCAGAAACCACCTGTTAACTTGTGCAGTGTTACATATATGTCCAAGTTTGGCATATGATCACTCATTCATGTAACTCTTGAATACTTAACCCATTGAAGCACCTTGATCTCATCGACCTCCTTCCTTTCTCCCTGAATTTTTATATTCTGTAGGTGTGTCACCTACACATAGCCCTGGTCAAGAGCTAAGGTTCTGAGGAGAGCTAAGGTTCTGAGGTGCACATTTGCTGTCCTATACACTCACATGGCAGGTCTGGATCCAGAACAACTCAAAGTATAAGTGGCCTTCAAATTCCTTTTATACCCAAATCTTTGCTTGGATGACTCACAAATCTGGTAGTTGTGGATGATATGAGGGGGGCTTCTGTGTACTCAGTGCCCAGCTACCTTGAAATTTTTTGATGAGATTTCTTCTTTGATCCCTAATGACTTGATTCCTTCTTATCTACTTCCAGAAGAGATTTTTAATAAGATTCCTGGTTTTTGTTCTTTCTGCATTTGTGCCTCCTCTATTTTTAGTGTATGGCAACTTCAGTCTACTCTCACATTCCTATACATCCTAGTTTTATGTGCTCACAGCAGCATGCAAAGCAGTGCATGCATATGTGCACAATGCAATGCCCTGATTACTGTCCACAGTGCTACATTCTAAACTAGATGGTTTTCAAAAGCAACCCCGTGTACAGCACATTACGCTAATCCAATTGTGAGGTAATGGTGCCATGAGTGTCCAAAGGGCCTTCTGATCCAGAAAAGGTGCAACTGGCACAGCTGGCACATTACTTGTACTTAGGTAAAGGCCCCTTGATGAGTTGGCTGCAATGAGTTGGCTGTGGCAAGTTGTCCATTCCATCCAGGCAGAGGGGCCAAATAAACACAGCACTTGGTCTAGTTAAGAATCAGCCTCAGTCTATTCTTCCCTGTCCAGACCCACACAATCTGTTTTTTTAATAATAATTTTATTAGAAATTACATTTACAAAAATAAAAATTAATACAACTAAAAAAGAATAAAAAATAGAACAAAATAGAAGGCACAGACACAGAAAAAATAAGAACATAATAAAAAAAAGAAAATATATATGTAAAGAAATGACTTCCTCCTTCATTACAAGTATAAACAATTTTAGCAACTTATCACCTTCTCTTTCAAGAAATGATCTCTTTCCATATCCCAGCTCTTTATCTATGAATAAATTCTTAAATTTTGACATTTTAATCCCCTTGCCAACATTAAGGGTTACCAGAGATAACAACCCAGCTGTCTTAACCTTGATCAAATAAATCAACTTTATGTTTTTTTTTCCTGTGATGTGAGTTCTAATGATCTCACATCACTGAATCATAGGACTGGAAGGGACCTTGGAGGTCTTCTAGTCCAACCCAGTCTAAGATCTTTAGTCCCTTCAAATATTGTTGCAGATCTTTATTTCTTTTCACTTTTTTTCTTTTTTCCTTTAACTCTTTAGCTTTAAAGAGGTAACTAGCTTTAACACTTTTATAAATCCTATCTAGAAAAATTATTCAGGTTGTTTCTTGGCATATTATTTGTATATCCCTTTTAATTATTAAGACATCAGTTGGTTTCTTTTGTACATCCAAGGTAGCATCCTTTTCCATATAATTTTTGTAGCATATCATTTTAAAATCCACTTTCAAATCAGTCTCAGTCTGATTAAAATATATTCCTCTTCTGTCAGATCATGCTGTCAGAAGTAAAAGGCTGGACACAGCAGAATGGTACAACTATTCTTTATTTAACAAACAGCAAAACTCCACACTCCCTTACAGTTTTTTTACTTTAAATAACAGCATCCTTGTGCATTGCAGCCAATCAGCGCTGCTCACTCTATCAGGCAGACAGTATCTGGAGGTAGGGGGGATGCCCATTCTGGCTGTGTGGAACCAGTCTGCCAGATCTAACACCCCTCCCCTCAATTTGAGTCCGTTCAAGAGCAGACATACTTATCTAAATACATGGGGCGTTTACTTTCTCGGCTGGACCTGTGTGGTTCAGTCGAAGCTGATATAGCACCCCAGGTGGACGAGCCTGTTGTAGGCTCTGGAGCTTCTGGTGGAAGCTCCTAGAAGACTCCAGGACTGGGCCTCGGTGAAGCTGAGGATGGGCCTTCACTTGCTCGGAGCTGGATGGCCATGCTCCTGGGTAAGTCCTCCAGATCCTCTGGGTTGTTGTACCCTGGGAAGGGAGTGATATTTCTGTTATCATTAGCCATCAATTTGGGTGGCCTTTTTGGCTGAGTGCGTTTTCTGAGTTGGTCGATGTGGCGACACCATAGCAACCATCAGTTAGCTGAATTGTATATGATAGGAGTCACATGATTTTCTCAACTTGATCTAACAACCACTTAAGATTATCTGTAAAATTCCTGGTATAGACTCAGTCTTTCTCAACTAGCTGCCAGCTGGAGCCAGGGCCTGGGCCTGGCATTTTGGGAGCATAATCCAGTTGCAATCTATCTAAGACTGACTGAAGCTTTCTTCCGAGTAGTAACTCGGCTGGGCTTTTGCCCATCATTTTATTTGGTGTTATATGTTGCCATAGGAGGAATTGGTCAATTCTGTCTTGCCAATCCCCTGGGCCTTGCTTTCCCAAGGTCTCTTTGGCTGAACATACCATGTCATTCAAACTAGGATGAAAAGGCACCACTAGAGCATGTCGGATTCCTAAGATAGCAAAAAAAACCCTCAAATTTAATAGCTGTAAATTGTGGCCCATTGTCAGAGACCACTATATTGGGCAAACCATGAGTATTGAACAAGTTTTGTAGTGTTTTAATGACTGAGGTTGTTGTAGTGTTGTTCATTAACTTAATTTCTAGCCATCTTAAGAATGCATCTACGATTAATAAAAATTTCTGACCATGAAATGGGACTGTGAAATCGAGATGCACTCTCAACCATGGTGCTCGGAGCTGCTCCCATTTCCTTGCCAGGGCTTTTGATGGTACAGGCCAAGATTCCTAGCAGATCGAGCAGCCAACAACTCACTGTTTGATCTCCTCATCTATGTAGAGCCATCAAATGAAATGTCTAGCAAGGAACTTCATCTTCACGGTTCCCGGGTGGCATTCATGTAATGTTCCCAAAACCTTGTCTCGCAATTTCTGCGGTATCACCACCCGGTCACCTCAGAGTAGACAGCCCCCATATAAAGACAGTTCAGTTTTCCATGATAGTTATGGTTGAAACCTTGCTGCCACAGGCTCCTTCGGCCACCCCCTTCCCCACCCAGTTCAAAACAACCTTGAGGGTGTCGTCCTTGGTGGAGCACACTGCAATCTTGACCAAGGTGACCAGAGAAATGCTCAGGCAATCAACCAAGAGCCCCAAGGAGTCTGAATCCTGACCGTCTCATAAGTCAGACAGAGAACACCGGCTCAAAGTGTCAGCATGTCCCAAAACAGACCTGAGGTAGTGAATATGAGTATAGGAGTAGGCAGCCAAGTATATGGTCCACCGGGTGAGTCTGGGTGACAGCATGGGGAGGGGGGGTAGGCCAGTCACTGGTCGGAAGACCCAAAAAGTGTCTGCGAAATAAATATTTGTGGAAGTGGGGAACACCCGCCATTAAGGCAAGCACTTCTTTTTTGAGCTGACTATAGTTTCTGTGAATCCCTCTGCATTTTCCGTTTCCCCTTTATTAAGAGTCAAGCCTCATTTCCAAAAGTAAGAAGTTGATTTTAATACAACGATTGCAAAGGAACTGCAGGAGAACTACTCAGATCAGAGCCTTGCTGAAACTGGAGGATCATGGGAGGTCATGCGCAGTTCAGCTGCAGTCCACTGGTAATCCTGGTGATTATCTTCTAGCTTGTCTGCATGTCACATGGGTAGCTACATTTGATAAGCAGTTCTGCAGTTCTACAGAGACAGTTTTCTCATAAGAGTTTCAGCATCAGTCTCCTTCCTCCCAACCAATGACAAATTCCTTAGAGTTCACAGCCTAGTCAATGTTCAGATGTGATAAGGATGTAAAGGAACTTGACATTTGGACTCCCCGGAAAAAGGTCAGACCTAGAATGCTCAGAGGGATAGGGTAGAAAAAAGAAATATGTTAATGTAGGATATAATCAGTCATCACCCCCCCCACCGGTCTGTTGGGATTACAGAGGTGGAATCGTCGTATCAGCCTGGGAGCATTGACATCAGTAGCGACTACTCATTGAGAGTTGGAGATAGGGTACCCTTTCCAATTAATATGGTACTGCAACTACCCCCTTGAAACTCAGGAGTTCAGGATACCATCAATTTCATAATGTCGCCATCCCCTAACTAGAAGGGGCGGTGATAGAGGTGGTGTCACTGGCCTCAAGCTGAAAGTACGGTAAGGCTTTAAAAGGCTACAATGGAAAACAGGATGAATTCTCTTAAGGGAAAGGGGTAACTGCAACTGCACAGTGACCAGATTGATGATCTTTGCTATCAGGAAAGGCCTGATATATTTAGGTCCCAATTTTCTGTTAGCAATGTTTATATTTAAATATTTTTGGGATAAATATACGAGGTCACCCACCCTAGCATTTGGTTGAGGGGCCCTTCTTTTATCTGCTTGTCTCTTGTGTCTCTTATTAGCATTCTCCAATGCTAATTTAATACCATCGACGTCGGGGGATCTTGTGGTAGCTCTGGCATGGGTATAAAATTGGTCCCCGATATGATTTTGAATGGCGAGTACCCTGTACTGCTTTACACAGTGTTGTTATACACCACCTCTGCAAAAGGTAATAAGTCCGTCCAATTGGATTGTTGGAAATTAACATAGCATCTTAAATATTGGGACACTATGGAGTTGGCCCATTCTGCAAGGCCATTGGTAGCTGGGTGGAAAGCGGAACTGAGGCCCTGCACTGTCCCCATGGTATGGAAGAACCCTTTCCAAAACGCAGTGGTGAATCTAATAACTTCCCTCTATCTGAGATTATCCTTCTCGGTGCCCCATGTAGACAATAAATGTGTTGGACAGACAATTTAGCGAGAGGCTTCGCCGAAGGGAGTTTGGAGCAAGGTATGAAATGTGCTTGTTTGGAAAACAAATCTTTCACAATCCATATCACAGTGTGGCCCTTACTGAGGGGTAAATCAACTATAAAGTCCATGGCAATTTCTTCTCATGGTTTGGAAGGGTTGACCACAGGTTGTAACAATCCTGGGGTTTTCCCAGGCAGCTGCTTCATGGTTGAGCAAATGGTGCACAAATACATATAGTCCTTGATATCTTTCTTCATACCTGGCCACCAGAATTGTCTTTTGATTAAATGGAGGGTCTTGACAAAACCAAAATGTCCTGTTTGCTTACCATCATGGGCCCATTGCATCACGTCAGGAACATAAATCTTGCCCCCTTTCCAAGCAAAACCATCTCGAATTGTGAAGCTGCTTTGATGAGCTTGGTACCATGCATCAGCAGTCATGGCATTTTCCAAGGCTATTTTGATTTCAGTAAAGTCTAAAAGTTTTTTCTTTTCCCTACATGATAACATGAGGAGGGGTGCGATTGGTTCCCTGGATGGTACAACGGAACCTTTCACCTCCTCTCTGATGCTTTGGTATTGGGGCATTCGGGATAGCGCATCAGCTAGGAAATTTCTTCCACCAGGAATGTATTTCAGAGTTTAATCGAATCTATTGAAATCTAGAACCCATCGGACTTGTTTAGGAGACAGTCGCTTTTTCGTTGTTAGTGCTTCAAGATTCTTATGATCAGTCCACACTTCAAAAGGAATTCCTTCCAAGAAATGTCTCCATGTGAGAAACACCCAATTAATGGCGAAAGCCTCCTTCTTCCATATTGGCCATCTACTTTCGGTGTCTGACAGTTTTTTCGATGTATACGTGCAGGGCTGTAGATCTCCCTCTTCATTCCTTTGTAAGAGGACCACCCCTATAGCAACGTCGCTAGCATCGGTCTGTATTATAATCGGTTGTTCAGTATTGGAATGTTTCAAGATCGGTTCCTCAGCAAACAATTGTTTCATTTTCTCAAATGGTCACTGGTAGTTTTCTGTTGAAATCATGGTAAACATGATGAAGCAAACGGGAATGTTTAGACAGCCAATAACAGGGAGACGGTTCCCTTGATAATCACTGTTTTTAAATTGCTGTTTTCAGATCTGCCCTCGGGGCAAGTTCAGCAGGGCCTTTTTTTAAAGTTCAAGAGATGATCAATTTCTTGGACGCAGTATCGACCTCCATTTTACAAGGACAGCCATTGATATAGACAGTCATAGCGATCTTTTTCCGTCAGTGTGTCTGATTGCTGTCTACCTTTATTTGAAATGCATCTATGGTCCCAGTGGGCTTCCTCTGTCTCCATGGTTGTCTAGCCTCACAAGTCAGTTTGTTCTTTGCTGGTTGGAGCATGTCTGGCAATGCTGTGCTCTTTGCAGGCAGGGCAGCATGGCATACCTTTGCTAGGTGTCCCTTCTTGTCACATCATCTGCAAATTACATCCTAGAATGGCAGGCAACTTGAGGGTGCTATCCTCCACAGCTGGTACACCTTTGACTTTATTCTGGTGGTTGTCTGGTTGTTTGGCATACTTCTCCATTATCTTCAGTGGAGTCGTCGTCTTCCCCCATGCATTGCCTTTGGTGCACAGAGGCTGCTACCCTATTGGAAGCAGGGGCTCCAGCAATTTTTTGCAGCGAATCGGCTGCATTTGAAGATGACTCTGCTGCTCAAGCTTCATCTAAGGCGATTCTTAATGTTAAATTAGCATTTGCTAATAATCAGCGCTGCAAGCAGGCATCTTTCACGCTGATTATTAACTGGTCTAGTAAGATGCTCTAAGATGGACTTTTCTGGTCCGCCAGCCCCGCGATCGCATTAGCCGCTTTGACAGCCGAAATCAGCTGTCGAGTGGCGGAAAAACCTTTCCCCCGGGAGAAGAGGGAAAGGTGAGCAGTTAGATCTGGGTAGAGCTCCCGTAGGGCCCCTGAATTTAATTTTGGGGCTGAAAGGGTGAGAGCTCCCCAGGGAGATCTGGCAGAAACTCCGCATCCGGGACGATTCTGCTTTAAGCAGAAGGAAGCATTGCGATCATCTCTGAACAAGTTCTTTTAAACTAAAGTTCGTTGGAACAGACTGAGCAGAAACAGAATTGCTGGCAAGTACTTTTTTTTCAAACAGCTCAGTGGATACCTTCTAAGAGGAATTGAAAGATACAAAGTATCAAAGATGGCACAGGCTTGAATGAAAGGCTGTGAAAACGAAAGTGATCAAAGCAAATAGTGAAAGCCTTTTGTTTAAAGTGGAGACGCTTGTTAACACCTTGTTAACAGCTTTAAGCTGTGGATCTAAGGCAATTCTTAATGTTAAGTTGGCGTTTGCTCATATTCGGCGCTGCAAGCAGGCATCTCTCACGCTAAATATTAACTAGTAAATTATCTTCTAAATCAGTGAAAGAGCAGTGCGCTATCACTTTTCTCAGAGCTAATACGAACTGGTTAATGGTCTCCCTGGTCCTCTGCATTCGATGTCTGTATTCGTATTGCTTTATAAATTTAGATGATGCAGGAGCATCAGGCCACTTTTTAGGTCCATCCAGGTGATTGCCTGCATGGTGTTGCCTACAATGACTTAGGAATAACGCCTTTCTGTGGTTGTCTGTAATATTCGGGAGATCATCAGCATCAATAAAAATTCAAAGCATGTCATGAATGTGTCCCACGTCTCCTTCACCGGGGCAAATGGTGTAGGTGGGTGGATCGTTGACATTTCTCAGCGATGTCGATCATTTACCGTTTCTTCAATCACCTTTCCTTTGTGCTCCCTCTATCAGGCAGACAAGATTCAGAGGTGGGATCCTACGGCTGTGTGGAACAAGTCTGCTGAATCTAACATCTTCCACTTTTAAACACAGACTCTATTAGAAGCAGGCACACTTAAAAGTGATTATTGGGTCCATTGTTCAAAAATATTCTTCAGCATGTCCAATGTTAAAATATTTTGTTTTCTAGTGTATTTGTAAGTTAAGATTAAGTGTTCTTCTCCTTTTTAGTTCCTTCCAGCTCTTTAGAGTCCAATGTTAAAGTCATCCTCTTTTTAAAGAATGCAGAATAAAAACCTTTTCCCATGGGAAGGTTCCTTTATAATTAATTCCAAAATCTTATTTATTTTATTTATCTCAAATTTATCTGGGTCCTTTATTTTTAACTTTCAACAATGTTTGTTAATCATTCTTTAGCTATTTATTCTTAATTTTTAAAGACTTTAAACTTGAATTTAAAACTTTTTTCACTAAGGTTTGATGTAAATTCATTTGGTGTTGTAAAGTTTTCAATCAGTCGAACAGCTTGCCTCCAGAAATTGTGAGTTTTCAAGAAGAGATTGGACAACCATTTGTCCAGAATGGTATACGGTCTCCTGCTGAAGCAGAGGCATAGACTAGAAGACCTTCAAGGTCTCTTCCAAACTTGTTTTTCTATGTTTTAATAAGAATATTCCTTACAATGACCTTGCAGATGGTCCTTGCCTGTCCCTCCCCAGCAAGGACCAGACGCCTTAAATAAAACTATTGAGCAACTACTAACACACACAAAAGATGAAAAATAATGGCATTTTGCTTCCCTTATCTCATCATGAGGGATTTTACTTATGTTTGGTCAGATTCATGCTTTATCATTCTCCAATGTCACTCCAGATGTCTGTTCTTGTGTTTGGTCTTCCAGAGATCCTCAGAGAATTAAGGTGCATCCATGAATCAGCCCGGAGGGAGAAGCTACATAGGGCATTCTGGTCTAACATCCCTGCTACCTGCCCATTCCAGGCTGAAACTAGAGCTTTGGACAAACTGCCCACCAGCTCCTTGGGAAAACCTGAGGTGTCTCCTGGACACAGTTCAGGTTCCTCGATTGTCTGGAACAGGCTGACTTTATTTCTCTGAAAGTTGGTGGGGCACAAGTGAGCGAAAAAGCAATCACAGATTGAAGGCAGTGTCCTCTAAAATAGATCATATCTCACCTTCTCCGAGATGAAAAATAGATAGATCAGTGGTTCCCAAACTTTTTCAGTACACCGCCCCTGGGCTCATTCACCGTG
>JANHFO010004773.1:95660-105987 GCA_032468095.1 Pareas carinatus | reverse complement strand
GTTGGTAAGCAAGTAATTGGCCTGTAGTTGCCTGGTGCTGCCCCTTTTGCTGGATCTTTCATTATCAGGTGGGTTTTTTATTATTATTATTATTATTATTATTATTATTATTATTATTATTATTATAGTGGTCCTGCTTCTTCATTAATGAACAATTCCGGTCAGTGAAGGAGGGATGAAGGGAGATTGGTTTGGTAGCAACTTGCTTGTACTCTGCCATAGAAGTCAGTCCTCTCTCCTCTACTATTTAATATCCTAATATCTACTGGGAGAGAGTATGCAACAGTTTCCAGTGCTGCTCTGGACTACACTGTTATGCTCTTGAAGTCTTACTGCAATACCTAGAAGCTGTAAGAATCCGTTTGATAGAGAACAGGCTAAAACTGAATCTTGTTTATCTATTGAGGTCCCACATCTGCATCTCTTCATGGGAAAATGGCATATCTTGAAGGGAAAACATAGCCCTGAAGGATAAGGGGACTTGGAGCACTTCACAGTTCCTATTGAAACAGTAAATAAAGGCCAGAAGTTACTGGGCCTTTGCTAAGGTGCCAGTTGTAGCCCTACCTGAGGAAAGAGGGTTTTGCTGCAGTGACTCATGCTCTTGTCACCACTTGTTTGGATTACTATAAAGTGCTCTATATTGGGGCATTTCAAGACCACTCAGAGGCAGCTGATAAGATCACATCACAAACAAGTCAAACATGGATATTTTAATGATTTACAGTACTGTATTTCCTACAAGAATTCTTCAGGACTCCAACAGATTATAAATAAACAAGCAGCAAAACAAAGTACTCACACTATGATGATACTTGTATCTAGAGGTAGTTAACAGAGGTTAGAGCAAAAGAAAATAATTCAGAAGAGTTAGATCCAGAGTTTAGGCATGGGTTCTTGTAAGCAAATAAAAGATTAAATGTGGAAAGAAAAATGAGAGGCATTGTTTGGTTGTGGTGGCTTCATGATTTTGAATCCTTTTTTGAAATAAGGTTGGAAAGGGAAGGCAGTTTGGGGCTGAAGGGACCTTTAATCTTTCACATGGAAATTCAGGCTTAAGTGGCAACAGTCAAAGGAGGCTACTCATATGATGAGATTTGATGAGTGTAGATATCTACAGCTGAAAATGCTTACAAATGGGGTTCACACTGATGTCCTTCCACACACTATTATTGCTATTATAAGGGTCTCCTTTAAGCAAATGCTTAGAAATCGAATAACTTAATTTTTAATTGGGCAAGAGTTTCTCTTGATTCAAAAGTCAATAGTAACAAAGAACAAGAGCATTCTTGTTAAGTGTTATCTTTTTGCCCGAAGTAACATCAGTACTAATGAACTTGTAGCAAACCTCATTTTGAAGGCATGTAATGCAAGAAAGCCTCATTATCAGGAGCAAGGGCGAGATGAACTCTATAGGTACAAAGTGGGGGGAAGTGCAAAGAAGAAATGTGTGTGAGAACCGTGCAAAGGAGGTATGAACAGTTTGGTGCAGAAGGAATATGGGTGTGAACCGTGTGCACGAGGAATGGAATGTGGATGAGAACTGTGCGAAGGAGGGATGAACAGTTTGCACAAAGGAATATGTGCCAATGAAAAAGGTTTGTTACTTGTTTCCCCATCATGATGTGTATAAATCTGAGGCAGTTATTTCTTTGTGTGTGCCACTTCCTCTGAACGCTGCCATTAGAGAAATTCTGGTCACCCACTTCTTGCTTAGCTAATACAATAAAGTGTTTTTAATTTCTTCAACCTTGTCTCGAGTGTATTATTGGACTCACGATACTTGGGGGTTCCCTAGATGCTCAAAGGAACCCAACACTATGCAAATATATATCAGTCTGATTCAGATTAGCAGCACTACATCTAGGAGGGGGGAAGTCTGTTCTATGCTGACTTGCTGATTTGGGGGAGAAAGCCACTCCTGTAGTATGAGAGGGTGTGTGGGCACATGCCAGTGTTAACTTCTAGCAATTATGTGACCAACTTCATGCAGTTTTCTTGGCAATAGAGAGTGACTAGCCCAAGTCACCTAGCTGACTTTGTGCCTAAGTCAGGATAAGAAATCAGTCTCCTGGTTCCTTTTTTTTTTAAAGCCATGGCAAGACAATTTTTAATCAGTGGTATTAAATATTATGAAGCAGGTCACAATCAACAATAAACAGGAATTTATTCAACAGCAAAACACACCACAGCAAGGAGAGGAGCGCCTCTCCTTTAAATAGACCGCTTCGCGGAGTGGCAACCAATAGCAATGGCCTATTTATTCTGGCTGGGTATTCTGGCCAACAGGCATAAGAGGCAATAAGGTCAGCAGAAGGTAACTGGTGGGGGGGGCAGTTAAACTCCTTCCTTGCTTCCTGATTGCCTAGACCTGGTTGCTCTGAATCCAGCATCCCTTTTTAAAAATGAACTAGACTACATGCATACGTAGTCCTTCAAATAGGCGGGGCGTCTACTTGATCTTACAGGCCTGTGCAGTTCAGTTGTGGCCTGTTCGTCGACCCAGGAGGGCGTGTCTGTAACAAGCACTGGAGCTTCTAATGGAAGCTTCTTGAAGCCTCTGGGTGTGTCCCCAGCAAAGAAATCGCTGTTCGCTCGTTGCGGGACGTCAAGACTTCTGGGTGAGTTTTCTCAGTCCTCTGGGTTTTTATATCCTGAGAATTGAGGAATGGAATTATTACTTATGGTTTCTTGGTCTACTGCACACACCCTTAATTGGTCAACATGCCGCACCCAGAGTTTCCTCTCCTCTAACTGGACGACATAGGACCTAGGTCCTGAGACTTTTATGATTACTCCCTCTGTCCAGGTTGGTCCCTCAGCATAGTTTTTTGCAAACACCCTATCTCCCATAGAAAACAGCAGTGTTTTTCCTTGTGTCGGTTTCTCTTTTTTAGGGGCATACCAAGGGTATAGTCTGTCCAGAGCAAAGCACAGTTTCCTCCCCATGAGCAGTTCTGCAGGACTCTGGCTGGTAATTTTGTGTGGCATTATATGTTGCGACATTAAGAATTTGTTTATTCTATCCTGACAAATAAATACTCGTGAAATTTTCAGATGCCTGCCACTAGGGCCAGGGCTTCTTTATCAAGTTGGCTGTAGTTTCATTCAGCAGGTGAAAGTGTCTGAGAATAGAAGGTGATGGGTGCTTCCATTCTGTTCAGTAGCTGGTGACTAAGGATGGTCCCCACTCCAAAAGGGGAAGTATCACAAGCCAACACCACGGGGCAAAGTGTTATTGTAGCGAATCAAAAGGCTATCACTTGAGAAAATGTTCTTGATAGTTTGGAAACCAGCCTTCTCCTTTCATCCCCAAACCCACTGTTTGTCTTTTGCCAGTATGCTGTGGAGGGGCTCTGCCACAGTTATCTTATTTTTCAAGAAATTGCTATAAAAGTTTAATAGGCCTAAAAATGCCTGCAGCTCTGTCTTGTTGCTCGGGGTAGGGGCTTGCCTTTGGGTTCTGTTCGGCTTGCTTTCATTTCCCAGTCTGGGTTTCGGTCAGCATTTTGTATTGGGCTGGCCCCTCAGAAGGCAATTGAGCTCAGCATATTCTGGCCAAATGACTCCATTTTTCACACCGCCAACAAACCGTGTCTCTAAATCTACAGGAAGCTTGGGGGTGTTGTCCACCACAGCTGGCACATTTCTTGTTCCCATCTGGCCTGGGTCGGGTAATTTGTAGTACTTCCTGCTCCTCTTCGCCCTCACGGTCAGAAGGGGGGGTTTCCAGGACATTCCTATGGATCATTGATGTGGATCGATTGGAGGCAGGAGCTCCCACAATTTTTTGAAGGGACTCAGCTGCACTCCTAGATGATTCTGCTGCCCTAGCTTCATCAAGCGCGATTTGCAGAAATATTTGTGTTGGCTAGCAGACGTCTTTGCAAGCAAGTGTCTCTGACTCCGAAAATAAACTGGTTCAGTAGACTATTGTTTAGGTCGGCAAAAGCACAATGGGCGGCTGCCTTCCTTAGAGCTGTTTCATATTGGTTGACAGTTTCACCCTCCTTTTGCATTCAATGTCAGTACTCATACCTCTTCATGAACTTTGAGGGAGCCGGGGCATAGTGTGCCTTCAGCGCATCCTGTAAGTCTTTCCAGGATATTGCCTGGATGGTGTCTGGTTCAGATAAGGTGCGAGCTGTATTGAAAAACCTTCTGCCCACAGTGACTTAGGAAAAGTGCATTCCTCTTCTTGTCTGATACATTCAGGAGGTTGTGTGCTTCGATAAAAAAATTCAAACCTGGTCATGAATGCATCCCAGTTTTCTTTAGCTGAATCAAATGGTGTCAGGGGGTGGATTGCTGACATCATGCTTCTGTTGTGCCTGAAACAGCTTTAGCATTTCGTTCCACTATCCAGATGGGTCGTTTTATTCCTCTGTCCTTCTTTCTCGTCCTTAGTCCTCTGGAATCTATCCCACCTTCATCGCCAGTATTAAATATTAGGAGGCAGGCTATGATCAATGATAAACAGAAAATTATTCAGCAGCAAAAACACACCACATCAAGAAGAGGAGCGCCTCTCCATTAAATAGACCACTTTACAGAGCAGCAACCAATAACAATGGGCTTTTTATTCTGGTTAGCTATTCCAGCCGGCAGGCATGAGAGGTAACAAGGTCAGTAGAAGATAACCGATGGTGGGGGGGCAGTTAAACTCCTTCTGTGCTTCTTGATTGCCTAGAACTGATGGCTCTGAATCCAACAAGTGGGAAAACTGATGGAAAGGAATTGGAATCTCTTCCTGCAGACAGTGCTCCCAATCTGAATTACATCACTAAGTGTTTACACTGAAGTAAAAGAAAACTGAAAAAATGTTCTGTTCATTATATACTTTTTATGTCATGAGGCTCATATTACAGACCTAATGGCCCACTTCAAAAGTAGTCTTGGTGTATAGCACACAGTCCTCACAAGTGTCTCAATTTTAATCTAAAGAAACAGGCTCAAGCTACAGCAGGTTTGGTGCTTCTGATTCAAAATTTCACTGCTCTTGCTGAATATTTTACCCTATGTGTAACTTGAGTAAAGGGTTAACTGGATGAGAAAATGGGACCAGCAGCCCTACAGGCCTCAGCTTCCTGACCCCCAGTTTACTCATCAGCCTTCAGAAAAGCCTGAGCTGCTGTTCACTGCAGTGGGAGCATCCCTGATGGATTCCTTGTCGATGATTATTCAATTTCCAGTTTGACCTTTCGATTCTAAATAACATGGCAATATCAGTGTGGCCCAGCCTGCAACTCAAGTGCAGAATTAACTGTATCAGTTGCTCACAGGAGACCTGCAAAATCCCAGAGGAAACTGAGCTCAGCCAGCTTTTCTAAGCAGCTCTAGGAATTATCTCCCCCTTCTGTAGCCCTTCTAATGTTCGTCTAAATATCACTGCGCTCCCAGCTGTTTAATTCTAATAAATACTCATCTATTCTCCAAAGAAACAAATGTTAGGTCTCAGGTGAGGCCTGAGCTAGTCTGCAGACAGAAGGGAGAAATAGAGGGATGGCTGCTGTGTTGGCGATCAAAGCTTCATCCCTATTTGGGGAAATTAGCAGCGGGGGGGGGTGCATATATACATGTAGTCAGACAGAACAATAGAATTTGATAAAAAGCTAGAGGTGACCAAGAAAGCTATTTGATCTTTCAGTATTGTGAATGGCTATGGTGTGAAAGGGAGTTTATTTCACAATCAACGGGCTTTCAATGAGTAACTCAACTATAAAACTTATATAACCCTGTTATAAAACCCAGATGGGATGGGATGACGCTCTGTCCATGTTCTGACACTTGAAATGTTAAAAATCATATTTCACTAATACAAATCTTCTCAACATGTATATATTTGTGAATGGTGTATGTTGATCTTAAGAAAAGAAAAAGTCAATTTGTATAGCCAGTTGTTTACAAGTAGTTAGTCCTCAACAATTTGTTTAATGACCATTCAATGTTACAATGGCATTGAAAAAAGTGACCTATTACTGTTTTTTTATATTTACAACCATTGCAGCATGCTTCAAGTCATGTGTTCAACATTTAGACACTTGGCAACTAGCATGTATATATGACGGTTGCAGTGTTTCATGATCATGGAATAACCTTTTCAACTCTTTGAAAAGCAAAGTCAATGGGAAAGATAGATTCACTTAACAGCCATGTTACAAACTTAACAACTGCAGTGATTCACTTAATACTGTATCAAGAAAGGTCATAAAATGGGACAAAACTCCTTTAATAACTGTCTTACATAGCAATGGAAATTTTGGTCTCAATTGTGATCATAAGTTGACGACTATCTATATATCAACAGATATCAGATGTCCGATGTTGGAACTTCATGACAATAAATGTATTTGCATTCACAAAAGGAAAATATTTTACATAGCTGTTTTTATGAAACAGAAAATCCAAAAATGTTTGATTCAATGTAGTTCAGAAATTAATTCCATTTGGTGTCATTTCTTGTGACTGGTATACCGAGGAGCTGAGGGCGATGAAACGCCGGAGAAGAGGTCTAGAGAGCATTTGGAGGACAAGCCATTCCCAATCCGATCGCGCCCAGGTTGGGGCATATACTAGGTCCTACCTGGCCGCGATCAGGGCGGCTAAAAACAACTATTTTGCCGCCCTTATCGCTTCTGCAGATAGCCGTCATGTCATAAAATACATCATACTAGTGAAATGTAGACATTAAAACCATTTTAATTTGATAATTTTTTGTATTTATTTTAAATAAATAATAAACTCATGGTGGCAAATTTATGATTGTACTCTCACATCAAGTGAATGAAGCTCCGATAGATTTAGGAAGATTTGTGTCATAAGCTTATTCAGGACAGCAGTGCTGTGGAACTCAGTTGCCATATAAAAGCTCTTCATGCTACCACTGGATATTTGATCATCTCCATGAAGCCTTCAGCACACAGACACACCTCAGCTGTATATCTGGAAGCTTATTTCTGCCAGCTTTCCATCATTAGTCAACCAGAATATCAATGTATATGACTTGCCCCTGTCACACCACTAGTCAGCTTGTGAATCAACAAAAAGGAGGTTACTCTATCAATCAAGTTGGAGACAGACAAGTTCTACCATTAGACTCAACTTCTCTGAACAACTGCATGTGCTACTTAAAATTTTTGATAACTTTCAGGAGATTTCTGATAGCATACGCAAAGGTTTCACAAGTTCAGGATTTACTTCCCAAAGTATTGTACAAGCAGCGGAGAAATGCCCCATCTTTGACAAGAGATACTGACAAAGACATCCTGGACCAGGTTTAGAAACAAGCTTGGAAGATTACTGAATTCCAGTTCAAAGCAAGGGGACCTCTATATAGAATCATAGAGTCAAAAGGAACTTTGGAGTTCTTCTGATCCAACCTCCTGATCAAGGAGACTCTATCAAGGAGGTTGGGCCAGAGAAATGGCTGTCCAATCTCTATTTGAAAACCTCCAGTGATGGAGTACTTACAACTTCCAAAAGCAAGCTGTTCCACTAATTTAGTGTTCTCGCTGTCAGGAAATTTCTCCTTAGTTCCAGGTTGGATCTTTCTTTAATAAACTTCCACATATTGCTTCTTGTTCTGCCATCAGCTGCTTTGGAGAATAAGTCAACCCCACTTCCCTGTAACAGCTCTTCCAATATTGGAAGACATATGCCTCAAAATGCCCCAAGATGCTCCTCTGGTCTGTCTTTTTATTTCTTTGAGAGAGGTTTTGGCTTTATGGCATTGCCTTCTGCTAGCAAAGTCACCTTTACTTTGTTCTGTAATGAGCTGTAGTGGCGCAGTGGTTAGAGTCCAGTACTGCATTCTACTTCTGTTAACAGTTGGCTGCCAGTAAGTTTAGCAGTTCGAATCCCACTAGCTCAAGATTGACTCAGCCTTCCATCCACCCAAGGTCGGTCAAATGAGAACCCAGATTGTTGGGGGCAATATGCTGATTTCTGTAAACTGCTTAGAAAAGGCTATAAAGCACTGTGAAGTGGTATAAAAGTCTAACTGCTATTGCTATTGTTCTCTACAGTTCAATTCTTGCTTTCCTTCCACTGTCTGATCCTCTGGTGGGTGGTGAAAGATCACCATTATTTGATTTTACATTTCTATTGTGTCCATTAGCATTGTTATGTATTCAAAAGTTCTAAATAAGTAATATGCTTGCATATGTTGGAGTGTTGCATGTTTTATGCATGAATTACAATCACTACCATGGTAGAGCGTTCCATTTCCTGAAAACTATCACATAGAAAGTAAATGCAAAATTATGGGAAGCAAATCCAAGTAGACATGCTGTTTATACTCATCCATCCGCTGCTGTACTTCCTTATTTCAAAATTATTTTTGTGATTAATAATATAGCAGGATTCAATCTGGGTCTATCACCAAGACCAGAAGTTTATCTTCTGAACCTTTGGACTTGCGCTGGACTTGTGCTAGAGAATATATTTGTAGATTTCAATTGTAAAAATCTATAAATAATTATTAATTATACAGTAAAACCTTGGATTGTGAGTAACTTGGTCTGCAAGTGTTTTGCAAGATGAGCAAACATTTTAAATAGATTTTAACTTGATAAATGAGTGATGTCTTGCATTAGAAGTGTAGTAGAGCCCAGCTGGGGGCTCCCAACAGCCCATCAGCAGTTTGCAGAGGGAAGCCCAGGAGACCAACTGAGCACCAACAGTCAAATCAGCTTGCTTTAAGTGTTTTCAGGGTTTTCTTTCCAAGCCAGGAGATTACAGGAGATTGAAAAGATCTGAGCCAGCTGCTGGAAAGAATGGGGTGGGAGGATGCAGATTTTAATTATCTTTAGGTTTTTGTTTAGCTTCCTGACTCAATCTGTTTAATTTTGGATTATTGGGAACATTTGCTTCAAAATGAATCAGCAGTAGCTGACTGCTCCTTTAACTATGTTAATGAGCCTTTTGCAACATTGTAGCTTTGAAGGCATTCCCTTTCTCTGCCAGTTTAGAGTGAAGAAAAAAATGTGTTTCTTTATACTCCAGCATCTAGAGTACAGCTCATTTGTTCTCTAGTGCAGTTGTGGTTTTCTTGTTTTAGGGACCATGTTATTTTCTTTCTAAAGTTCCAAACCAGCTGTTGGGCACAGAGGGAAGCCCCCAGAGCCCCAGCTGACTGGCACGAATCATGAGATGGAGAGGAAGTAAGGGGAAGGAGAGGGGACAGTGGAAGGGAGAGCGAGGAGGGTTGTGGAATGAATCAGCTGAGTTTCCGTTATTTCGTATGGGGAAATTAGCTTTGATATATGAGTGCTTTGAATTACAAGCATGGTTCTGGAACCAATTATACATGCAATCCAAGACTTTACTGTATGTTTTTTAGGATCTTATTGGACTACATTATTTTGGAAATTTCTTTCATCTTCTTTCTCACTTTTCATGGAAAACTCGATTTGATTTGGTTTAGGCATTTAGTAATATTGGATGCCAAGATTTCTTCTGGGCAAGAGAGCACAGCAATCAGGGAGACCACATAATATTTTGCAATGCACTTGCATTTCAATAGAACATAGATGCCTCAAAATCATTGGATTCATGTGTTCCAAGCTCCTCCAGGGTCACAGATGTATAAAATGAAGCACCTAGGTATGCAGACTGCTTCTTAAAACATTTGTGAAAGAATAGGTTGCTCTCAGGAGATCAGTGAATTTAAGCATGGTACTATGATAGGTTGTCACCTGTGGAATAAGTTCATCTGTGAAATTTCCTCACTACTAAATATTCCACGGTCAACGGTCAGTGGTATTATAGCAAAGTAGAAGCAACTGGAAAGAACAGCAACTCAGCCACAAAGTTGTAGACCAGGAAAACTCAGAGAGTGGAGTCAGCGCATGTTGATGCACACAGTGTGCAAAAGTCGCTAACTGTCTGCAGAGACAATGGTTACAGTCCTCCAAATGTGTGGCCTTCACATTAGCACAAGAACAGTGCATAGAGATCTGCATGGAATAGGTTTCCATAACTGTGCACCTGCATCCAAGCCGTACATCACCAAGTGCAATGCAAAGTGTCAGATGCAGTGGTGTACAGCACGCAATCACTGGACTCTAGAGCAGTGGAGATATGTTCTCTGGAGTGACAAATCACATTTCTCTGTCTGGCAATCTGATTTTGTGGGAACAGTTTGAAGATGGCTCCTTCCTCTTCCAATATTACCGCATACTACTGCACAAAGCAAGGTCCATGAAGACATGGTTGAGCAAGTTTGGTGTGGAGGAATTTGATTGGCCTGCACAGAGTTCTTTTTTTTTTTAATAGAAAAGTTTTTATTGGTCAATAAAATACAAAACAATAGCTTACAATATGTGGA
>JANHFO010004773.1:71035-82681 GCA_032468095.1 Pareas carinatus | reverse complement strand
AGAGGGTATGCCGACCCTCCCGGAAAGTCTGAACCCAATCGGTTCAGTACTTTCCGGGATCACTTACCAGGCACAAATGTGCCTGCATTTTTATATATATAGATTGTACATGTAATAACAGTGGTGAGAGTTTTTTCTGCAGTTTTAATTATTCTTTGAAGTTTGGGTTTATCTTGTTTGGTTGCAGTGACAAACAGACAATTATTGAGATGCAGATTACAGACTCTTTTGTAGAACTGTGTCAACAGTTCCTTCGGCAGTCTAAGCTTTCTGAGTTGTCTCAGAAAGAACATTTTTGTTGTGCTTTTTAATGACATTTTTGATACTGGTTGACCATTTTAGGTCTTGGGATATTGTAGAACCTATAAATTTGAAGGACTCTATTATTGATACAGTATTGTTTAATATTGTGAAAGGTGATAGGATAGATTGGTTCCTCCTAAAATCGACTATCATTTCTACTGTTTTGAGTTCAAGATTGTTCTTTCTGCATCAAAAAACTAGTTGTTCAATTTTGTAGGCAGATTCATTGTTGTCTTGAATGAGGGCAATCACTGTTGTATCATCTGCAAATTTTAGTATTTTGATAGAGGGGTCTTTCGAGATGCAGTCTTTGGTATATAAGGAGAAAAGAAGTGAAGAGAGTACATAGCCATGAGGTGCTCCTGTGCTGATTGTACTGGTATTTGATGTTATTTTGTCTAATTTCACCTGCTGTTTTCTGTCTGTTAGGAAACTTGTAATCTATTTGCAGGTGTGGTCAGATACAGTTAACTGGGTCTGTTTATTTATAAAAATATCTGGAATGATGGTATTGAATGCAGAACTGAAGTCCATAAAAAGAATTCTTGCATATGTCCTTGGGTAATCAAGATGTTGGAATATGTAGTGTACTGCCATATTAATAGCATCATCTGTCGAAGCAGCATCCTGGCATCATGTCACAAATACCACTCTTTTTCTAAAGTGAGCTGCAATGCTGCTCTTGTCCTTTGACCAAGAGGACAAGACAACCAGATGCTACTGTATGTGTTGCTGGTGTGAGGTCCAAAGCCTTTCTTCTGAACCTTCCTGGTATCTGCACAACCATACTCTCTGCCATATGCCATTTTAGCTCCATGATATAGAAGGTAAAGTGATGGCCAGTTTGGCTTGTGAAATTCATAGGGAATAGGAAAGTCCATCATAACCTGGTCATTATTTTCTAGACTTTTGGCTAGCAACTAACAACTGTGATTGAAGTCTACTGCTGAACAGCTCACAGATCTCAGCAGTAAGAGATTTCTTGTAAGAAAATATTTTAATTGAAAAATGGAAGTGATGGAATGAAATAGGTTTTGTACATAGAAGCCATCTAGAATATAATACTAATACTTCATCTTAAGAATATTCTTCTGTCCATACAGTCCACATTGTTAAGAAACCGAAAGAAATAGAAGTGGAAAAAGCAAAGACTATTACATTTTGCATTGCTTAGGAAGTAGCTCGTATTAAACCCAAGATGTTGTAGCTGAAGGTCACAAAACTGCCAGAGTAATGCTAGATTTGTCTGCTACAGTGAAGCCATATATTTCCAGCAACTATTAAATGTTTGAATGCTAAGATACTGAGCCTACTATTGTTCAATAATCGGTTTTGTGAATACTTTGATTATTCCCATTTTGAAAAAAAGCCAACTGAGATTCAGTGTAATATGGTTGTGAGTTTCTTACTCTGCTCTGAGTGCATTTCTTTGATTAGAACATGGTCACTGCTCTACAGCAGCTCAAATATGGATGTCTCACCTGAAACACAGGCTGAGACTGGGATTTCGGGAAACAATTTATTTTAGGAGAGAGGTTTGCTGCCACTTGGAAGAAGTTCATTGCCAATATGAAAGGCCTTTGTCCTTTCTATTCCAATTCTACTGGCATTTGAAACAGGGAATAGAGAAAGAAAGCTACACAATGTAATTAAACAGAGGATCCTTGATCTGTATAAATAGAAGGGCAGATCTAAATTTTCATCCTACTCAAGGACATCTTCTACTCTCCATTTAATCCATAGTTACTTCTGCTACATATAGAAGATATGAATATATATGAATATATTAACAGGATGAGGAGATGTGATGACGCCCCTTCTGCAGAACATTTCTACATCTAATCCAACATCTCATTTGAACCAGTAAGCTATGTTTACTTCTTTTTCTCTCTATTGCGTTTAGTGTACAGGGCTAATAACCCAACTCCTTACCCACTGTGTAGTCTGGTCTGAAACTAAATTATCTATATTTTACATCCTGACTTCTCCAAGGAAAGTTCCAGGAACATAGCATCAGAAAGATTAGACACCTTTTTTTCTCACAGTTTGTGCCAAACTGAGAATCCAGTAAAACATACTCAATTATTAGTGGAGGTAAAATAAAATAGGTTTATGCAACTCAAGGTGGTCAAGTAATTTTGGGTGGTGGCTGCAATGGACCAGTTCTCCACCTTCCTTTCTATATATTTTTTTAATTTAAAGATTTAAACCAATCATTAATGTAATGCAAAGTGTTAGCTTATTGCAAATAAATGTTTTTTAGACTTAGAACAGATGCATCCTAAGGCATATATCTCTTTATTAAGAAATTAAAACATGTCTTCTTAATTTAATTTTGAGATATACATATATGTATAGAGGAGCATGTTGGTTCAGCAGTTAAAAGATGCTGAGCTTGTCAAGTGAAAAGCTGATAGCCGGGTTCGAAACCTGAGCGCCGTGCAACAGTGTGAGCTCCTGTTACTTCCTCAGCTCCTGTCCACCTAGCAGTTAAAAAGCATGCAAGTACAAGTAGATAAATACGTATCACTTTGGTGGGAAGGTAACAGAGTTCCCACCCACCCCCTTTGACATATAGCCAGGTTGACCACATGATCACGGAAAATGGAGACAAGAATCATGTCTAAAAATCGGACATAACTGGACAGGGAAACCTTTACATATATTTTAAATTTACAAAGAAAATATTCCAACAAGAGTAAAGCTTTGTTCAATTGCAGTTGCTATTAGACGCCTCTAGTTTTTACTGTATGCTGGTTAATGTGTTTAACTTACATATATATTACTACATTGTGAATGTGTGTTCTATTTTTTATAGAAAGCTGCTAAGTAGTATCACTAATCTGCTCTTCCTGCTTCACTTTGAATACTCTGTTTTGGCTTCTGGCTGTAAATTAATAAAGTAAGTAAAGTCAGAGAAAGCCCAGGGGAAGAGTTCTTTCCTCATGTTTTTCCTTGAGATGTAAAAGAGGAGGAAGTCAGGGAAACTGCACATACTGCAGGAGACGGGCTTGGCCAACAGAAAAATGGGACGTTAATTTACACCCTTAGCAAGAACACTACCTTCAATGCATGAGAAATGCACCGAAATTCTTCTCTCCTTTGGAAAAACAAAAGAGCACTCTTCTTTCATCAAGAGAATTGGTATGGGGGGAAGGGAGGTGAAGATTCCTTTCTGCATGATGCTGCCTAGAATATGGAAGAAAGCCAGAGAAAAGAATCTCCCTCAGATAGCCTGGTTTTGTCTGATTTTAAAGATTTCATTGCATTTTGAAAAATGGGGCAAAAAAAATGAATGTCGTAATTACAGGGAACAGTGACTCTCCCTTATATTTTTGACATGCTTCATGACTCCTTTCTGGGTTTTTTTGGGCAGCACCAACATTCAGAGGCATCCAGTGCAAGACACATTTTTACCAGAATGATAAAATGAATATTGTGGTGTCACAGTGTAACTTCCATTACTTACATAATCATGTGCAAGGTTACAACACACATATAGAAAGGGCAAAATTTGCTTTGCAATGTATATATTTTTTCCTCCATAGATGGCAATGCTAAACAATGCAACAAAACCTTGTTTTAATGCCTATTATTATAAGAGAAAATAAATGTTTCAGAAGAAGTTCCTCCTTTAATTTTGTTAGAGCACATAGAACAAAATTATGCATGTCAACAGGGTAAATATCTTCCAGTTCCCTCCCTTCTTCTTTTTTTAAAAGTAGTAAAATAAATCATCCAGTTCCTCCTTCCCAAGAACAGCTTTTAAAGGAACAGCAAGAATGACTGTTCTTGACTTTAAAAAATCTGCACAATGGAGATCAGAGGACAGAGTTTAATTTCTTTTCAGCCAGAATCTCTCCAGTTCAGTTGCAGCTAAGATAATTCCTGGGAAAGGTAGAAGGCTTGGAATACCAGAGGTTGAAACTTCTTGCTTTCTACTCCGTCCAAGCCCCATTAGAAGTGGTAGGCGGATGACAAATAAATAAACAAGCATTTTATTAGTTGCGGTTTCATTGCAGTGGCTGATGCCACAGAGAGAGAAAAATCTAACCAGAAAAGCACACCACCTTCTCTTGCAAGGGGAAAAAGTTAATTAGACTCCTTTTGGCATATCCGTGTAGGCAGACTTATTAGAGGCATTTACAAGTTAATGATATGCATATACTCAGCTATCAAAAGAAAAGGCATTTCAGTAAGTTGATTTACAGTTCAGTTCTTAATATGTCCTTAACCAACCTTTTCCCTCTCATACCAACTTAATTGGTTTGAATTTTAGCATTTAATTATTTCACTATTCAATGACATCCCACTGTTAATTGGCAACCCACCATTAACCAAAAAAAGAGCATTTACTCCATTGGAATATATTATTCATCTGCACTGGCCTCTGCCTCCATCTGCGGGTCTGCCTCAATTCTCCTAAATCCCTGTGAGTGGGATCTGACCATCTTGATAGTGAATAAAGACCTCCAACATATCATAGAAGAGGCTGTCTGGAGAGTTATGTGCAACCCTGTCTGTAGGGTAGAAAATTGGAGAAGAAAATAGTTACAACATAACATCCATTTTTTCATAATCTACTAATATTACTAATCATCAAACCCATATATCATAATTTCTATGTTTTCCTGTTTGTTGCAAAAAGTCCAAAAGAGGTTTCCAGTTAGAATTAGATAACCCCCCCCAAATCAGGGGAGTTAATTTCGCCTTCTCAGCCAATTCCATCAACTTTACCAACCAATCTTCCCTTGTAGAATTTATCCAGTTTTTCCACCATGACTACAAAGGATATACACTGGTTTAAAACAGAGAATTCCCCACTTCAAGAGAGGGCTTAGAAGTCATGTAAAATTCCATATATAGGGATATGTCCTAAGGTATCTGTTGAGTCCGATCGCGGAAAGAGGCAGGCTGGAAAAACCTCAGTGAATCGCAACAGCGTTAATTAACAGGTCAAACTGGATGGTCTCCAAAATGTCTGAATAGTTGGGAGGGGGGAAACAGCTCTCAACATCTGCTGACCGCTTAATTAGGTCAGACAGCCAGGAGCCTCGCTTGACCAACAGACTCCCAGAGTTCAGCAAGGAGCCTCACTTGACCAGCATACTCCTAGGATCCAGCACCCCTCCCCTCAAAGATGAAACATCAGCAGACAAATTGACTCAAGTAACCGGGTTTCTTTGTTTGCTTCCCGGACCTCCAGGGCTCCGAGCTAGCTGGTTCTGTGCTCCCGCTGGGGGCAACATTTGCCTGGTCAGGACCAACCGGCACTGGGGAAACCAGCTCACCAGGCTCCGGATCCAGTGGAGTCGAGGGCACACCTGCAGATGCCCAACGATTGAAAGGCTCCAGTCTGGGCTGGTCGTCTTGGCTGTGCTCTACTGGGGAGGACCGGGAGTCTAAATTAACATCAGCGGCTTTTTCCGTGGCGGTTCTATTGCTAGCCACGCAGCACAGCTGATCTATATGGCGATGCCAAGAGCGACCATTGTTTAGCTTAACCACATAAGAGCACACTCCCAAAACCTTTTCAATCTTGCCCAGCTCCCACTGCTGTCCAGTGGCAAAATTCCTTGCCCACACAGGATCACTCACACAGAACTGCCTGGGGGCCCAACTAGATGGCTTCAAGATCTCCTGGCCATGCACAGGGTATAGGCAATCCAGGATTGATCGCAGCTTTCTGCAGAACAGTAATTCGACCAGGCTTTTCCCGGTACTCCTACAAGGTGTGATGTGTTGCCAGGTCAGAAACGCATCCACCTGCTTCTGCCAATTTCCCGGCCCTAAATGGCTCAATGCCTCTTTTAGTCACCTGACGGCCCTCTCCACAATTCCATTGGAATTCGAATAACAGGGAGCCGTCAGCATGTGCCTGATCCCTTTGGCAGCCATAAACTCCTCAAAATATTTGGCAATGAACTGCGGGCCATTATCAGTTACCACCACATCTGGCAAGTCATGCGTTATTAACAGTTGTTCTAAATAACAAGTTACCGCGGGAGCCCTAGTATCTTTCATCAGGTGGACCTCCATCCACCTGGAAAACACATCTACCAATATGAGGAACATTTGGCCATGAAACGGTCCAGCAAAATCCAGATGGATTTGCGACCAGGGACCTCTGGGTCACTCCCATGGCTGTGGGGGAGCAGGTCTAGATTGCTGGCAGGCTGGGCAACTGGCAATCAATGACTCAATATTCTTGTCCAGCGCTGGCCACCAAACAAAATTTCTCGCCAGTGCTTTCATTCTTACTATACCCGGGTGACTCTCGTGCATGGTTTTCAAGATTTGGAACTGGCATTTCTCCGGGATCACTAGCTAGCTCCTCTCTTCAAGTATTAAAAGGGCTATACCTCTCAGCCAGTTTACCCTCTGGCCATCCCCTACGCACTCAGCTAATGACAGGGCGGAGGAGGGAATCCGAAGCAGAGGCAGTGGCCACTTCACTGGAAGTGATCAGGGAAGACTCGAAGCAATCCACTAAGATATCTGCCTCTCCTAGTTCTACCTCACTGCCTGAAACGGGTAACAAGCAACGGCTGAGGGCATCTGCATGGCCCACATTGCAGCCTGGCTTATGCACTAGCCGATAGGAATAGGCAGCCAACAATAGGGACCAGCGCAACATGCCCGGTGACAGAGCCACCGGTGTGGGGCGGTTACCAGCCAAAATGCTCAGCAATGGCTTGTGGTCAGTCACCAATGTAAAGGTCCTTCCGAATAAATATTCGTGGAAACGTTTGACTGCAGCCACCAAAGCCAAAGCCTCTTTGTCGATTTGGCTGTAATTGCACTCCGCTGAAGTTAAAGTGCGAGAATAAAACGCAATTGGCACCTCTCCACCAGAAGGCAGGGTGTGACTTAACACAGCACCCACGCCAAAAGGAGAGGCATCACAAGTCAAGGTGATTGGAAGGGAGGTATTATAGCGCATCAAAACTAGATCACTTGATAACAGTTCCTTCAATTGTTTAAAAGCCTCATTCACCCTACAACCCCAAACCTACGGGGTGTTTTTAGCCAACAGCTTATGCAGGGGATCTGCTATTGTGCCTTTTCCTTTAAGGAAACTGTGATAAAAATTAAGTAATCCCAGGAAGGATTGGAGCTCTGTCCTTGTTTTGGACATAAGGGCATTCTTAATGGCTCTAACCTTGTCCTCAGTAGGGTGAATTCCTGCCCAATCAATTCAGTAGCCCAAAAAATCCACTGAGGGGACCCCTAATAAACACTTATCTCTGTGCAACTTAAGTCCCTTTTGTCTGAACGCTTCAAAAACTGCTCGCAGCCGTGTCTTTAACTGTTCCTGAGAGGTGGCCATAATTAGCACGTCGTCAAAATACGGGATGACACCAGGAATCTTTTGTAAAAGGCACTCCATAACTTCCTGAAAAATCCCTGGAGCTACGCTTATACCAAATGGGTTACAATGGACTGCGCTTTCACAGCCGGATCATTCATAGGCAATTGCTGATACGCCTGGGCTAGGTCCAATTTTGCAAATACGGTCCCTGATCCCAAGTAATGCAGCAAATGCTGCATAACTTGGACAGGGTAGGCGTTTTGTTGTAAAGCCTTATTAGTTGTACATTTGTAGTTCGCACAGATGTGGATGGAGCCGTCTTTTTTAACGGGCATCACAATAGGGGTTTCCCAATTGGCATTCTCAGTTGGCACCAGAATGCCCTGATGTATTAATTTGTCCAAGGCTGCATCTAATTTTTCCTTAAGTGCAAACGGGACTCTGCGTGGCTTGAGTCTAATAGGGGCAACCAGAGACAATGAAATGGGCTTGCCCATATACTTGCCCAAGTTTTCTGAGAATACATTCTTGTATTCATCTATCAGGTCCAACCCCCACATCGAGATAGTGGTGTGCACCCCAGTGACCCCTAAACTCAGGGGGTCGAACCATTCTAGCCCCAGGAGGCTGGGCAGTTTTTCAGCAACCACAGTCACTGGTAGTTGGCCGTTGGAACGGTTAAATATTACAGGGAGATTTATCAGTCCTAACACATGTAGGCGATTTCCCTGATAGTCTCTTATATGAAGATTTTGCTGTGCCAGGTGGCCCCGCTTAACATCAGGCAGGAACTTCTTCAGGGTCGCCCAAGAAATGATGGAGATGGTCGATCCCGAATCCACCTCTATTCGATAAGGCTTGACCTGGACCAACACTGACACGTAGTTTTTTTTAGCCGGCCAGCAGGCAGTCACTTTCACTTTAATGCGGCAGGCATCCGCGGACTCCATCGGCTTCTTGGTGCTTTCTCTCGCTTTGGCATCTCTGTGGGGTCAAAAACGACTTCTACTGGGCACTGGCACCTGGGGCACAGGCTCGACTAGCTCTGGTGCTCTGCAGACTTTTGCGATGTGGCCCTTCTGCTCACAGCACCTGCAAATAGCGTCTTGGAAATGGCAAACAATTCTGGAGTGTTGTTCTCCACAGCTGGGGCACCTCTGCTTTGCCTCTGCTGGCTTTCTGAACGTCTGCTCGACCTTCTTCTTCTGAGTCTCCGATGGTATCAGCCTTGCCCTGGTGTACTAGGGCATCTGCCTTTTCTGCTGCTGCTGCTGTGCCAGTCAACTTCTGCAGCGACTCTGGCATTAGATGCTGTTTCAGCCGCTCAAGCCTGATCTAAGGCCACCCTTAATGTTAAATCTGGGTTTGGCAAGAGTCGTCTTTACAGCCTTAAATCTCTCACCCCGAAGATGAGCTGGTCTAACAAACTGTCATCTACATTCCCAAACGCACAATGGGTGGCTGCCTTTCATAGGGCTGATACATATTAGTTAATTGTTTCTCCCCCATGCTGCATGCGATGCCTGAATCCGTGCCTTTTTACGAATTTTGATGGCACTGGGGCATAATATACATGGAAAGCCTCTGTTAAATCCTTCCAGGTTATTGCCTGAAGAGATCGTGGCTCCGCTAAGGTGCTGGCCGTGTCAAACACCTCATGCCCGCAATTACTCAGGAAAATTGCTTTCCTCCGTTCGTCAGTCAAGTTCTTTGTAGCGTGAGACTGAAGAAAAAATCAAACCGGGACATAAAGGTGCCCCAGGTTTCTTTCGTTTGGTCGAATGGGGCTGGCAGATCTAAGGTAGCCATCTGCAGCTGGGACTGTAGATTCAAACTTATGTCCAGTGTCCTCTTCCTCCACCCCAGCTCGTCGCCAGTAGTTGGGTCCGATCGTGGAAGAAAGCAGGCTGGAAAACCTCAGTGAATCGCAACAGAGTTTATTAACAATGTAACAGCAGAGAATGTAGCCAGCAACAATCCTTTATAGTATATTGGGCTGGTGCAACAGCCAATCAACAAGTCAATCTGAACGGTCTCTGAAATGTCTGAGTAGTTGGGAGGGGGAAAACAGCTCCCAACATCTGCTGAACACTTAATTAGGTCAGACAGCCACAAGCCTTGCTTGACCAGCAGACTCCTAGGATCCAGCAGATTGGGCATGACATTTCACATAAACCTCTCCTTTTAAGGAGAAATGGAAATTAAGTAGAAGTGGAACCCACATTTGTCTGATAGTGATAGCTTATAGTGATGGGAATATTTTTCCAAGTTAGATTTGTCTTATTTTCTCATTTGGTGCATATTTGATATCTTTTTTTTGCTTTGGTGAATAGTTTTTACAAATAATGAATTCAAACTTTCCTAGAATGTTGCCTATTGTCCATTTGCATAATATATTCTTTGATTAAAGCAGTTCACTAAAAAAATGCATATTTATGTATATTATGCTAATAAAACAAACACTTTTATAAAATACCTGTTGAGCATTCCTTGGTTTTAATATGAGAAGTGAGGGGTGAATAGATATTATTTTAACACATATTAGTTCAAAGATATAACATTAAATAAGTAAAAAAAATGGAGGATAAATTTGTTTTCAAAGGTTACTTGTGTCAAATTCTTCCTGGAACTGCTTAAGTTAAAAATGCTGCCTGTTCCATTAAGGGTAATTTGTCATTGATAGATAGGGGAGGGGAAAGGTGTATACACAGTGGGAAAATGCTAATGGTTAAGATTAACTATCAATGTCTTATCCAGTCTGGTGGCACAAGTGTCTCAGCAACCATGAAACCTATCCTATTCCCCAGGCAAGCCTGGAGAAACCTCTTCCTTAATATTGGGTGTTTGAACCTTGAATTGCTAACTTCATCATTTTCTTTCTGGAGTCTTTGTATTGCCTGTTTTTATCTCACTAATAAGTCAATTAACCATTACAATGGATATTGTCTCAGTTACTTTGAGGGAGAGGAATATGGGAACATTGACACCTTGGTACTTTCTGAACTTGGTTGTTTTCTTGCAGATATTTAATTATCTGAACTAGGTAACCTTATCAGTGCTAATATTTGTTTATTCTCAAATTCAATGGGATCACAAATGAAGATTGGATTTGGTTTTTTTAAAAAAAAATGCTTAAAGGTTCATCCTTGATGGTGTGTCTACAGAGGACCTCCTATTTTGAGGATGCCACTAGTCACTTAATCTAAATGATACCAGCCTTGGGTATATTGTAGGTATCCTGCATGATTATACTCATGAGAAATTAGAAGCAAATATCCACAGAAACTGTTCTCCAACTTCTGCAGAGAAGAAGTAAATAAATCTTCTATGATGCAATTGTGTCTATGCTCTTTAAATGTGAATGAAAATATTTCTCAAAAAGTCTTCCATTTCCCCCTAAACACAGGATGCATCATTTTCTATGGTTTTTGAAAGCACCATTTTCATAAATAGATATAAAGATGGAGTGAAAAGTACAGTACCTGGAGAAGACAATGCTGATAATGAAGTGAGATCAAGTCAAGGAAAGTGTGGGGAGATCTTTAGCTTCATGATCTTAAAAACCAAGACAAGGGAAGGGAATGTCAGTGTAGAAATAAATATGACTTCCTAGCATATACCCCAATCCACCACCGACACACAGAGAGAAATATCATTGCTTTTAGATTTCTATAGATTTTTATTTACTTTCATATTTCTATCACACCTCATGCTTTGCTTTTCAGTATTTTAGTCCTCTCTTCTTTAGATCATTAAAAATGTAGATAAGGTATTTGCAAATGGGTATGGAATTTGGTCGAGTCTGAATTCCTAAGTTTCCAAGTTCTAATTTGTACCAAAATATTCCAACTGTGGGCTATATCCACCAAAGATATGAATTCATCTCAATCTTTCATGTCATATTTCTTCAAGAACTGTTTAATTTTTCCTTTTTGACTGAGAACATAACTGTCTTTCTCAGGTTTTTTTTGTATCTTTACACCAGGTTTATTTTTTATTTCTCTCAAATTCTTTTTTTAATTGAAAAGTTT
>JANHFO010004771.1:64634-75465 GCA_032468095.1 Pareas carinatus | reverse complement strand
AGCCGCCCTGAGTCCTGTGGGAGAAGGGCGGGGTATAAATTTAATAAATAATAATAATAAATAATTGCAGTGTCCTGAGGGTATGTGATCACTTTTTGTGCCCTTCTGATAAGCAAAGTCAATGGGGCAGCCAGATTCACCTAACAACCAGGTTAATAACTTATCAGCTGCAGTGAATATCTTAACAACTGTTCAAGAAAGGTCGTAACATGAGGTAAAATTCACTGAACAAATGTCTCACTTAGCAGCAGAAATGTTGGGCTCAGATACAGTTGTAAGTTGAGGGCTACCTGTAAGTTTTAATCTGTCTCTATTTTTCTCTCATTTGCTTCATCCATACACACATATAGAGGATGTAGCTATAGAGCAGTGGACGGCAACCTATGGGCCAGGGTCCATCAGTAGGCCATGAAAAAAATTTGGTAGTCCGCGGGAAAATATGGAGATTATTTGATTTTTTTGTATAGTTGTATGGTTCCTGTGTGTGTGTGTGTGTATGTGTCTGTCTGTCTGTCTCTCGGTCTCTCTGTCTCTCTGCCTCTTTCTGTTTGTGTATCTGTTTCTCATTCTCTCTGTGTGTATGTGTGTCTGTCTCTCTGTCTCACATATTTTTATTGCACTGCAAACCAGCCGAAGTCACTTTGGATAGTGAGAAGAGTGGCATATAAATTTCATGAATAAATAATATAAGGCACACGTGCACATATAGGGCTATGATACATGTGATAGTAAAATGAATAATGACATTTCCAACATTTTCTTTCTTTACAGATCATTCAGGAGAAAGCATATACAGTACGTTAAAGCTGAACCTTCATTTTATGTAAATTTGCATCCAGACAAATTGGATTCAACAGTAATGTAAATTATGTGAATCTAGACTCCAGGCAGTCCTCGCCTTACAACAATCCATTTAGTGACCATTCAAAGTTACAATGGCACTGAAAAAAGCAACTTATGACCATTTTTCAAAGTTACAACTTTTGCAGCATCCCCATGATCATGTGATCAAAATTCAATTGCTTAGCAACTGGTTCATACGTATGACTGTTGCTGTGTCCCAAGGTCACGTGATCACCTTTTGCGATCTTCTGACAAGCAGTCAATGGGGAAGCCAGATTCACCTAACTACCGAGTTACTAACATATCAGCCGCAGTGATTCACTTAAGGACTGTGCAAAGAAAGGTTGTAAAAAGGGGCAAAACTCATTCAACAAATGTCTCACTTAAGAACAGAAATTTGGGACTCAATTGTGATCATAAGTCGAGGACTACCTGTATTTTGGATGAAATGGAAATTTTGTCCCTTGTTTGATGCTCAGATAAAAATTTGCATTGCAGTCTTAGTCCAACTAAGCTGAGGTTCATTAAATGTATCTTGATAAAAGCCACACGTAAAGTAGCCTTGTGATTTAATTAACATCTGCCAAGGCAATGTTTGCCATTTTACAATGACAATATAGCACATTATTAATTTTTTACATAATATAAGCAAGCAAGGGAATCAACTTGGTTATAAGGTAAACCAGCCACACACAAAGTGTCAGACCTCTGGCCTGCCATTTCTCCAGGGGGGGTGGAGGGAAGCTGTGCTTGGTTTCTATCTCACAGACGAAGAATGTCAAGGATGCCTAAACCGCTGAGTGTCTGGGCAACATGGCTGAGGAAGAGTCTCCACTCAACCATATGGGCTGTAACCGATTGGTGGAGCCATGGCAACGGGGTGGGGTGTCACCCGGCAGGCTGAGTTTCCAGTTTTGGATTGCTCAGACTTAGTCTGATTTCTGTTCTCAATGCATCCTTAGTAAAATCTTTCTGTTCAACTAACTCAGTTTCCAGGAAGTTTATTTCCTGAGGAGACGCTGGAATGGGCTCCTTACACAAAGCTAACATTAAGTATCCAAAAGCAATGCATATATATCTAGGGGTTAAATTTCTCTCTTACCTAATGTGCTGATGTTCACTTTATATATCATTGCTATTCTTGCTCTCAAATAGGAGACAAAATTGACAGAACTGATTTCTTTAAAGCTGACTTGATTGGCACCTCTATCTTCTGTCTCCGAGAAGAATTAGCAGTGTGTGTGGGATTAAGAAAAAGAAAAGACATTTATTCTGAATAAGGATAATTTAGCATCCCTGCTGAGATACAGTTCAAGGCTTATTTCGGTTTGCCCCAGGAACTCTGCAAATCTATCATTCAAAATCCAATGGTGGCGAAAACGGAATTTTATATCCATTTCTGAGATAGTGACAAGGTATGATACATTATTGACTGAAAGGGCATTTCAATAAGAGGGTATGGAACAAGCAAGGGTGTATTGTTATGAATTCCAATCGGAGAGCAAAGTATATTTGCATTCATTCTGTATCAATATAACAACATAGCAGAGGAAAATGCACTCGAGCCTCGAATACTAGGTTCCCTGGGAAACAAAATGTTTTCATCATGTGGAATAGAGAGAATAAAAATCCTAAGCAATAAATTAATGAGCTAAAATAAATGGAGAATTTCTCCATCAACACACATCACTATCTCACTCTTTTTCTGCCACAGCTGCATCTCAACTGCATATGACAAGGTTTATTTTTCGGTGACAATAACAAAGAAGAGAGTAAATCGACTGAAGAATTTATAGCAGGTTGTAGTGCTCAGTGGTAACAACTGCATAACAACAGAGGTTTTCAAGCTGCATGCTGAAATGACAAAGATCTCAGCGGCTGCATTCTTTTTTTAAAATAATAATGTTCCAGTCCGCACTGTTATATTTCTTAGTTTTTGACTATGGTGACAAAATTAATTAGAAATAAGTTAATGTTTGACTTATCTTAAGTATACATTGAAATTACTAATATAGCTGCATTTAATTGATAGGGCAAAAGACCTTGCTACCTTGGAAAAACTAAAAGCCCAACGGTTCCATAGAAAATCAGTACGTTACAACATAGGAATAATTGACATGTATACTTTTTATTAATTTTTATTATTTCTTAAAAAAATGGGACATCAAGACTAAAAAAGAAAACATTAACCATGCCTTTTAAAATGTCTATTTTCTCCAACTGTCTTTTAGAAAAGGATAGAGAGCTGAAGTACCTATTTCTGAAAATTGTATATTTGAGATCCTGTAGGACAGACGTTTTCAGCCTTTTTCAACTGCAGACCTCAGTGACCCCAAAACAGGTCATTGCTACATGGAGGACCCCATTCCCACAAATTCAACTAATTACTAATCGACAATTCATGTATGTGACTTTTTCAAAAAATTTCTTGACCTGTCTGCAGACCCCCTGGCAACTTGACACGGATCGCAGGTTGAAAACCTCTGCTGTAGCAGCAGTGAAAAAGAAAGGAGGAAGGAAGAGGAACAAAGGAACTTAATGTCAACTCCCAGATCTTCTCTGAGTTGCCATAGAAGCAGACAAGGGGGAGTTGAGCATCACCTTGCAGCTGGGCCCTTATCTATGTGGCTGGGCACGTGATGAGGAGAGAAGGCAGAGACGCAGATTGTCGCCGTGGGAAAGAACTTCCCTGAGAATCCTAGATTCAACTTGGACCTTGCAATAGGTTGTCCTTACTATAGAGTCTGCTCCCTAGAAAATAAATAGCCTTAAAGAACTATCGTTTGTTTTGGATTGTTTATTCATCCGGTAACAGTCTAATGTAGAAGGGCTTGACATGAAGTTGAATCTCCACTTTCAAAACACTGGAAAATTTTCCTTCACGAACTACAACGTGGTGAGAAGTGAGGTTTCCAGCATCTGCAATCAACTTGAATTATGGCCGAGGGGGAAGACAGTTTTACAACCGACACTGATGCCTATTTTGAAGACACGGTAGGAGGTGAACTACTTGCCTTGGCTAAAGTTGTTTCACAGCACAGACTAAACCCCCCTTCTTCTCCCCCTCCTGAAGTCAGATAGAGAAAAGACCAAAACTTGATCTGTTTTCCTCAGGGTTCTGCAAGAAGCTCAGGTGGGGGTGTTGTATTAAGGGTCCCATCCCAGCATGACCCAGAAGTCCTCAGCCTGTCCCAAATTTCGGAATCCGCTCGGTGGGGCAAGTGGCTGGAAGGAGGGGTGGAGGCCAGGAGGAGGAACTGGCGTTCGCGAAGCCCCAGTAAATCTTCATCCCTCCAGCTGGAAGTGGAATTTTGGTCTCTGTCTGCTGGAGAAAGGCAGCCCACTCCCCCTGCCACAGGAGTTTTTGCCTTATCCCCTCCGAAGTTTCAATATCCCTCTGATAAATGAGCCGGGGGTGAAAGGGCCCAGAGACAGGAGGGACTGTGTACTTTTTACTCCATGAAGAATGAGTACTCCTCCAAGGCAACGGCCCATCGTTCACTTTTAAATCATCCTGATGTTGGATTAACCCCTTCTCAGCTGGATTTTAAGCATCATGGCCTGGTGTTGGGGGGAGGTGATTTTCATAAGCCTCAACCTCAAGATTCGGATGCCCCTGGACTGTGAGGGGATGCATATTTTGGCCCCCAGCGAACCAGCCTACCTGCTTGAGGTTCACACCTCCTCCTTGGGGCTGCCACAATGCCCTTGGATGGAGGAGCTTTCCAACCCCAAGTTTTCTCCAGGGGCCACAACCTACCACCACCCCACAACATGGGTCAGAGGCAACAAAGAGAAGCTGCAGCTCATGCCATTCAACCCTCTCGGACATCGCCTGTGCCTCACCCTGAACTCCGGGGTGACCGCCTGACAAGCCATGGGAGAGGATCTCGAGATCATGTTTGTTGCTTCCGCTGTGGTGCTCCAGGCCATTTTGCGACGGATTACCCCAGTCAGAAGTCACGCTCACAACCAACTCAGCACCCCTTGGTCAAACCCTCGTCGAAACCGTTCAAACCCCCACCCAAATGACCATCAGAGACGAGCAAATCGGTTCGGGTATGGAAGGTAGCAACCACTCCTCTGACAGAAGAGCCAACGCCAGATCCTGATGTCTCGGGGATGAGCGTCTACGAGAGCGACAGTGAGGGGGATGATGACCCAATGGTGAGTAGTCCTGTACAACCCGTTTCTATTACCGTGGGCATTTTTATTCCCTTCTCGGGGAACAGAGGCTATACGAAAGCCCTATTAGATCTGGGGAGCACCCGTTGTAGCATTAACCTTAGCACTGTCCGGACTTTAGGGCTCCGCCTCCGACCCCACAAAACCCCCATGACTTTTGAACAGGTCGATGGCACCTTGGCAGGAGGGTGACCTGCCAAATATTTAATGGAGCCCCTGGTGTTGATCTACGGACCCCATCGAGAGACATTACATTTCATTGTGGTTCCGGGACAACAGGACAACGTGATACTAGGCCTCTCCTGGTTTAAGAAGTGGGACCCCCTAGTGGTCTGGTCCGAAGGTGCCTGGTATCCCGCAGCCCCAAAAGCCCTTCAGAGTGTTCACTGCCCTACCATGGGGTATGTAACCCGGAGAGGTGTCAACCACGAGGAGGTTCATACAGAGGCTATGTTATCAGCCAACACCCATCCATTCGAGGAGGGGAGGGTCCCACCTGTCTACTCCGATCTGATAGAGGTTTTCAGTGTGAAGGAATCTGATGTACTCCCTCCCCACTGATGCACAGATTGCACCATTGAACTCGTTCCTGGGGCGAAATATCCAAAACCCAGGATGTACCCAATGTCACCTGGTGAGATGGAGGAGATGAGAGACTTAGTGTCCACAAACACTAACCTAGCTCGTGGGTTTATCGAGCCATCCAAGTCCAAAATGGTGGCCCCGGTACTCTTCGTAGATAAGAAGGATGGGGGTAAGAGACACATGTGTGTAGATTACAGAAATCTCAATGCCATTTCTGAGGAAAATATGTATCCACTGCCCTTGATGAAGGATTTCTTGGGCTATTTAGCAAAAGATAATATCTTCACCAAATTGGATTTGAGAGAAGCATATTACCGGGTGAGGGTGAAAGCAGATGATGAGTGGAAGACCGCTTTCAATTGCCCCCTGGGTTGCTTCCAATTCAAGGTGATGCCGTTCGGCCTGAAGGGGGCGCCAGCTGTATTCATGCAGCTGATCAATGAAGTGCTACATGAGCACCTTTACAAAGGGGTTTTGGTTTACTTAGATGACATTCTCATCTACTCGGAGAACCTTGATGATCATATACGCTTGGTGCGCGCCATCCTATCGAAGTTACTACAGGCCCAGTTGTACTGTAAATTATCAAAATGTGAATTCTACAAAACTACGATAGATTACTTGGGCTACAGAATCTCTGGAATGGGTGTTGAAATGGATCCTACAAAGGTCCAATCCACCCTGAAGTGGGCGGCTCCAAGCACTAGAAAACAATTACAAAGTTTCCTGGGTTTTGCAAACTTTTACAGACAATTTATACCAACGTTTGCGCAGATCGCCCTACCACTCACCGACCTGTTGAAAACAGGAAGAGGAGTAAAACCAAAACCGACCCAAGCGTTACAGTGGACCTTGGAATGTCAGGCCGCCTTCGAAAGATTGAAATGCTTGTTTGCTGCCGAACCGGTTTTAAAACACCCTGATGTCGAACAACCATTTGTGATACAAGCCGATGCTAGTGACGTCGCAGTGTGAGCGGTTCTCCTACAAAAGAATATGGAGGGGAACTTGCAATCCTGCGCATACACATCAAGAAAACTGTCAGACACAGGACGTAGATGGCCGATTTGGGAGAAGGAGGCTTTTGCTGTTCGGTGGGCTTTACTCACTTGGAGACACTTCCTGGAAGGGAGTAAGATCCCTTTTGAAGTGTGGACTGATCACAAAAATCTTGAGCCCTGACCACGAAACGACGTCTATCTCCTAAGCAAGTCCGCTGGCTCCTTGATTTCAACAGGTTCGACTTCACTTTGAGATACATTTCGGCTGGAAAGAATTTTCTGGCAGATGCCTTGTCTCGCATGCCCCAGCACCTGAGCACCCGAGAGGAGGTGGTGGGCACTATAGTACCATCTCAGGAACTGCTCGCACTGCTACTCACGGTACCATGTAGGGAGAAAAAGAAACTGTTGGACTTTGCTGAGATTAAAACAGCTTTCAAAAATGCTATGGCCTCGGACGCGTGGTACCAAGCGCATCAATCCAATTTCACCCTTCGGGATGGTTTCACCTGGAAAGGGAGTGCGATCTATGTTCCCGATGGACAAAGACTTTTCGTGATACAAAGGGGCCATAACGGTAAACAAGCTGGACATTTTTGATTTGTCAAGACCCTTCATTTGGTCAGAAGACAATTTTGGTGGCCGGATATGAAAAAGGACATCAAAGAGTACACTTTTTCATGTTCTGTTTGCGCGACTATGAAACGGTTGCCGGGCAAGACCCCAGGTTTGTTGCAACCAGTGGCTAATCCTTCCAGGCCATGGGAAGAGATTGGTATGGACTTTATAGTTGACTTACCAGCTAGTAAGGGCCAAACTGTGATATGGACTGTGATTGATTTATTTTCAAAGCAAGCACATTTTATACCTTGCCCCAAACTTTCTTCAGCAAAAACTCTCGCCAAGATGTTTGTTCAACACATTTATCGTTTACATGGGGCTCCAAAGAGAATAATTTCAGACAGAGGGACTCAATTCACTGTCAAGTTTTGGAAGGAGTTCCTGCACACCACGAGGACAGCCCAGGGCCTCAGTTCTGCTTTCTACCCAGCGACAAACGGTCTTGCGGAATGAGCTAACGCCATAGTGTCCCAATATTTACGGTGCTACGTTAATGCCCAACAGTCGGATTGGGCGGGCTTGTTGCCTTTTGCAGAAGTAGCTTATAACAACACTGTGCAGAGCAGTACTGGACATTCACCGTTTAAGATCACGGCGGGTACTGATTTTATGCCCATACCGGAGATACCACCAGATTTCCCAACTTCCATGTCATTGGAGGCCTGGATGGACGGTATCAGATCAGCTTGGCCCGGAATAAAATTGGCCTTAGAATATGCAAACAAGAGACATAAACATCAGGCAGACAAGAAACGAGCTCCTCAACCAATTACTAGAGTGGGTGATCTCGTGTATCTATCCACCAAATATTTGAACTTACACCTTCCTAGCAAGAAGTTAGGCCCCAAATACATTGGGCCTTTCCCAATAGTGAAGATCATCAATCCGGTTACTGTACAGTTACAGCTTCCACTTTCTCTTAAACGGATTCATCCAGTTTTCCATTGTGGTCTCTTGAAACCTTACCGTACTTCCAGTCTACGCCCAGTTATGTCCCCTCCACCACTACTCCGACTGGTGCGGGGGCAGCGGCATTACAAGATAGATGGTATTCTGGACTCCCAAATCTCGAGGGGGAAGTTGCAGTACTGGGTCAGCTGGAAGGGATATCCTATATCTGCGGCTCAATGGGTGCTAGCGACCAATGTTGCCGCCCCCAAATTGATACGATGATTCCATCGCCGTAATCCCAACAAGCCAGACAAGGATGCTGATCACTGAGTCCGTATATAGGGACATCAGTCTTTTCTTTTCCCTTTTCTTCCTTTTTCTCCCCTTCCCATTTTCTCTTCCTATGTCTGCAGGTCCGCCTTTTTCCCGAGGGGTCTGGATGTCAACTCCCAGATCTTCTCTGAGTTGCCATAGAAGCAGACGGGGGGGAGTTTGGCATTACCTTTGCAGCTGTGCCCTTATCTACATGGCTGGGCATGTGATGAGGAGAGAAGACGGAGACGGAGATTGTCACCATGGGAACTTCCCAGAGAATCTCAGTTCAACTTGAACCTTGCAATAGGTTGTCCTTACTGTAAAGTATGCTCCTTAGAAAATAAATAGCTTTAAATTACTATTATTCATTTTGGATTGTTTATTCATCTGGTAACAGTCTAATGCAGAAGGGCTTGACAAAATGCCAACAATTTGCACTTGTTTCTTCCTTCATTAAGTTCCATTTTCTCGCTCTTAAAGATCATTTAGGAAGCTACTTCAGAAAAGTTTCTTTAAATTCAGCTGTTTCTTAAAACAGTTTAATTTTCAAACAGATGTCAGAAAATTATGATATAAATCATTATTTACAAAAATTCTAATTAAATCTTAAAATAATCAAACATACCTGTAGATAAAAGCTCATGTAACTTTTAGAGAATCACACTTTTTCAATATAGTTTTATTTATACAAAATTATCAATCAAAATCAATCAAACAAAATTAACAAAAATCAGTCAAGGAGAGAAGTATACCTGAAAATATAAGCTGTGAAAGTAGTTTTCATTTCTCCTAATTTCATATAAATTTGATTATAATTCGACTGTGACACTTGTCTCAATTTGAATACTAAGCAAGAATGATCTATGACTCCATTTTGTGAGAAAAAAAGACCTCTTTACAGAAGGTCAAGTGAAGTACAGCAAAGCCTGATGTAAGTTTTGTGCACCAAATTCTCAAGCATAATTCCTCATTGTCAGGATTCTATCCCCCCATTGCCTCCGATTGTTAATCATATTCAAAATAAGTCATGATCTTGTTGGACTGGTCCTTCTTGGGATGCGGCTAAATTGCTTTGTGGATGGTTGTTCTTGAGTTCAAGTCTCTGGCTGATATAGTGAAGTGTGGAATCCTCCACCCCACTCATGTGCAGCTTCCCTTCCCCCATAGCTCATTGCAAAGTGATATTGAAGCAAAATTATAAAGTGAATGTGCAGTGGCAGTTCTGACAGGGGGCTATTGTTAATCTTCACATTTGAGGTTTCATTCAACATTTCTCTTATTTTTTTCAGTACAGGTAATCTTTGACCTACAACAGTTCATTTAGTGGCTGTTCAAAGTTACAACAGCAATGAAAAATATGAATGTTGACTGTTTTCATAGTTATGACCATCACAACATCCTCATGAACATGTGATAAAAATTCAGATGCTTGGCAACTGATTCATATTAATTACTGTTGCTGTGTCTCATGGACCTGACAAAAAAAGTCAATCGGGTAGCCAGATTCACTTAACAACCAGATTACTAATTGATCAACTGAAATGATTGACTTAAGAACTGTGGCAAAAAAGGTCATAAAATGGGAAAAAAGTGATTTAACAAATGTCTCACTTAATAACAGAAATTTTGGGCTCCATTGTGGTCCTAAGTTGAGGACTACCTTTATGAAGTCTTTCAGCTCTAGAATCATCACCTTTTTACATATCTCTTTCAAACGTTTGCACTGTACCCTAGATCATTGGATTAGATTCCATCCTATTTAAGTAACTGAAAAATGCTTCTTCTGCTTTAATTTTATTTAAAATTTCTGAATTATCCAACAGTAAAATTAGATACAAATGTCTATCTTGAAAATATCTGACAATGTTGCTGAGTCCCACTGAAATAATTTCAGCACTAGGGAATGGTTTGATTGTAACATAGTGTCTTTCGTTTTAGAAGAAACAAGATTGCGTGTATAATTGGTAGAATTAAAAAATTCAATCTTGAGTAATTACTTGGTTGATGAAAAAAATCAAAATCATCACATTAGATTTTTTTTAATTTGTACAATAGCTGTCAACCATGATTTTTCAACTACTTGCCAAATACATGATCCAATGTTAACATTTTCTTTCATTCATTTATTGAGCAGACACAGCCTGCTTCTATCTGTACAGAGAGCTGCCGTCCTGGTTATTTCAAGAAAAAACATGAAGCAAAGCCATTTTGCTGCTATGATTGCCTTCACTGTCCCAAAGAGAAAATGTCAAGCCAGAAAGGTAATATGAGTTAGAGACATTTTTAATCAGTTTTATATGTCTACAGTTCAATCCATAAAGATATAAGTACAGGAGTTGAATTATATTATATACAGCACAGGTCATTTTCATTTAGTGGCCAGTCAGTAA
>JANHFO010004770.1:22390-32464 GCA_032468095.1 Pareas carinatus | reverse complement strand
CACATCTAACATCAGTTTCATCTAAAGTAGAATAAAGCATAACTCAAAGGTGCCCAGGAGAGGGGGGGGGGCCCGGAGTGGTGCAGGACAAAAAAAGGAGTTCTCAGGTTTGGTTAGGGAGAAGCTTCCACCCCTCCCACTTCCTGCTGCCCCTCCCCCAGATATGAATATATCGAAAGATATTGCTTGGAGGTAGACAGCTGTCACACGACAGATGGATAAGTACAGTATGGTTGCTAACTGCCATAGGCTAGGCTAGGGCATTCTTTTGTAAATTTGGGGGAAGATTGTATGTACTTGGGAGTCTGTGTGAAGTCTTTAAAAAAAGGTCTTGGATCTTTGCAGAAGGATTTAAATGTAGGCTTACTATATTTGATACAAAACTTGAAATTACTTTTCTGCACAGTATTTCTCATTGCTAGTAGTCATCTGAATTTTTGCAGTCTAAATATAAGCCTTATCGCAGGGATGTTGCTGCAAAATAAGAGATTGCAGTTTAGAATCTTCAGATTGAGGAATTCAGATTGTCCTATGGAAAATAAATTGTCTGCTTTTCTGTTGCATTCATGTCCCATTAATATCAATTTGAAACTGGAGAAGTTCTCGTTGTCATTGAAGTCAAATGAATGAGACTGATGGAGTATGGTTAAAGGATATATTTATAGCTTCCTTCAATAATGCTGAAAAATATCCAATTATTGGCTTTGATAGCATGTATTCAGGTTCCTATTTTTTAGATGTGCTTCTCTAGTCATGAAAAAAGTTCGAATGATCAGGAGACCCAAGGGCATTACCGTATATTTGAAAATGCAGATATTTTAAGTCAGATCTAGATTTTTCTGTTTAGACTTTGGTATGGTTGTTTCATTGTGGCTGAATATTAATATTACATTCAATCTTTTCCCCCTTAGTTCCTTCTTAGGAATCTTAATCTTTTCCTCCACCCTTCCTTTTTTCAACAAATGAATGAGTATTTTGTAATGTTAGTTTTGCAAGAGTAATACATGCAGTAAAGCTAAGTACTAGTTGCTAAAGCGGTTTTCTGTGGAACGGAATCAGTAGAGCTCACACAATCTTTTTTTGGCTCTGACTGACTGATTTTCCTCTAAAACATTCCTGCATTTCATTGAAATAGTCTCGATGTAAGCATGATAACTCCACTATTCTGGAAAACACACTAAAAGCTGATTTGATCAGGTAGTTGTAATTATGTTTCAACAACTTCTGTATACAGTGCAGTAAATTTCAGGGAAAAGTCATTCTGTAGCTAAAAACCATGTGAATTGGCCTTGTACCAACAGACCATATAAGCCAATGTGTTTGGAGGCAGAAGCTTTCCATGTGTGGGTTACTTGGCCTTAGTGCCATACCATAGCAGCTAGCTTTAACATCTCTGAAAATATTACCAGAAGACACTGTAACTTAATGGTGATGGTAATGCACATGCAAAAGATTTTATGCCATGGAATTATTTGAAAGTTTCAAGTAAAAAGGAATTAGACAATCTAGTGGTCTCCAGATTTCAGGTGATAACTCTCATTATTCCCCAGCCAGGAATTATGAGATTTGTTCTGCAAAAGATTTTGAGGGCCACCAGGTTGCTCACCCCTAAGATTAAAAGTCATGGGTAGGATTTTTTGATCTGGAAAAAAAACCATTACAGAGCAATGGTGCTCTATAATATGACTTAGTATAGTTTCTTCTGGTCTTATGAAAGTAGAAAATTCAACATACCTGTTTTTAAATTGATTCATATAACTATGTTTTTGCACATCATTTATATCTGGTTAGATATGTCAGCTTTGCTTTAGAGGAAAATTCCAGAAGGGATTGTGACACACTTCCAGAAAGATAAAACATCCAAATAACAAAGAAAGGTTCTGTGGTTTTAACAGCTGTGGGGAAGATGATATTTTGTTGGATGCACCTTGTCATGCACAGACAGCAAAAGCTGCTGCTACCAACATTTCTTTGTAAAAGCAGCAAATTAAAACGAAGAAGCCATGTCTTTCTTGTCCAATGCCCATCCTAAGTTTCAGAATAATACACTTTTATTTATTGATTGATTTGTATTTTTATACCGCCCTTCTCCCTGAAGGGACCCAGGGCGGTATACAGCCATATAAAAAACAGTTAAGACAATACACAGACAACACATTAAGAGAAATATAAAAATACAATAATTTCAGTGGCTGATTTAGAATCAAATATAAAACCAATTTAAAACCTTATAGGAAATTAAAATTAATAACATTTGGGCAAGTTAGCAGTTAGACTTATATACCGCTTCATGGTGCTTTATAGCCCTCTCTGAGCAGTTTTACAGAAATCAGCATATTGCTTCCAACAATCTGAGTCTTCCTTTGACCGACCTCGAGCTAGTGGCAGCCGACTGTTAACAGAAGTAGAATGCAGCACTCTAACCACTGCACCGCTACATTTCTTGATTAATAATTGGATCCTGTATTTCAAACATCAAATAAATCAGAAGTGGAGATGTTTCGGATATATTCTGGCCATGACAATATCTACAATAGCATCAGTTATCACTTTGCACAGCTGTTGATTCTGCAGAAATACAATTTGTTCTCTTTCAGCTTGCATATTTCATTTTATAAATACAACCTTAATTCTTTAGAAAGTCAAGAAGATAACATTCACAGTAAATAAGTGTTTTTTGAATTAAACACACACCTGGGTTTAGAAATGAATTTGAATGAGTTATCCAATACCTTTTTTTAGTACCACAGCTGGATTGTATTTATTATTATTTATCTGTTTCAGTAGACAGTTAATGCAATACTCACGCTGAACAACTCCACTGATACTAATTCTGAAATCAATCTCATTGGGCATATTGTTTAAATATCACTTTTTTAGTGTTAAACTTCTAAATTGCATTCTAAATTGCATTCTTCTCTTTTCTTCTTGACCCACTCAGTGGTAAACTGTTTACAGTGGCTAACTTACTTATTGATTGGTTATGTTAAGAAATGACATAGCTCAATTGTTGTATTGCCATCATGAATCCTTGATTTATTTCTTACACATTGGAAGAAATCTTACACATTGACAATTCTTGAAATTCTACCAATACTCCCTTTAATAAGATATATCAGATTTAATACTCCATTGCATTGAGAAGCATCAAAATACAAAAGGTTTTGATTGTCTATAGCTGCTATTGAGGTAAAATATAGCAACAATGTATGTTCAATTCAGTCAAAGCCATGACTGAAATTTATGGGAACAAATTAAAATTATTCTTAAGAATATTTCATTTCCCTGCTTTTATAAACCTTTTAGAAATTGGATTTAATCACAATTTTAGTCTGATCATAAAAACATACGTAGTTCATGACAGCTAAGTGTAGGTTGCTACAAGATTTCACAGAGATAGTTAAAATATTCCAGGATCACTCATGTAGTACTAAATCAAGTCTAGGCGTTATATTTCAATCAAATCACATTTGACAAGAGAAACTATTTTTGTCCTTGCACTGATTTTGTGTTGTCATGTCACTTGCCTGGCTACTCTACCAACAGCAGTAAAATCAGAATATATTTTGCAAATAAAGGAGTATCAGTAGGTTTTTTTATTTTATTTCTCTTGCTTGAAGGAACCATGCATTATTAAAAGAGTGTAAGTACATTCTAAGGCCCAATGATAGTGACAACATTGAGAAGATAAGAAAAAAGTGCCTGTAATAATACCCAGAAATGCTATCTATTATTGCCAGGTAATGGTTTTTATGTACATGAAAGCTGATTAATCGTCTGCTCAAACCTATTGCTTATATGATCAGTTGGGCCAATTTATATCTGTCTAATAAATTGTGAATAATGTAATGTTAAATACATGATTTAGGTCATATCTGCAGACACCAAATGACAATTTCCCACAGTTCCTATGCTTGAGAGGGCACTTTTTAACTATACCTGAGATAATAGTAAAAAAGCTAATATTTGACTTTACTAAACTTGCATATATATATTTATACATAGCTATAAAAATAGTAGTAGTTTACATACATATAATTAACATTTAAGTTACCAAATTCCTAGCAATAGAGCACTTTAGCATTACCTTTAAAGGAAATGAGGAGAGATTAAAAAGAAAATGCATGCTTATCTGTGTCACACAGGTATGCATTAAGCAAACTCTAATTGCTTACTGACTTTCTGCATTTTATTAAACAGTTTTTCATCAGCAATATCAGCATTTCAATATTCATAGCCAGTAACAGTGAGAGGAAGGCATATTTTTTGCTTACAATTATTCATATTTTCTTATCATAGGAAGGGATTGATTAGAAAGAGGAAGCAGGAGGAAATTCGAACCTGTATATTTGCACATATCTATGACAGCACCGAAGGAGCATAGGAAGGGAGCATCATTTCACTATATTGATGGATCAACATCTCATTGAGGAAGAGCCAAGAACTACATGACCTTCCTTCTAGAACAAATTACACATGTTGAGTATTGTCTGGTACTTGATAACCCAACAGGAAGTCTCAAAGAAATTAAGCTAATATGATATTTCATTTTTTTTATTTTTCTACATTTGTATTTTTCTCTAGCAATTTTGGGCTTTATTCTACCTACTAACATGATATCTCATTTTGCTATATGTGAAGATGTTACTGAAGTGCTTCCAGCTTTATGATTTCCAGCCAAAATGCCTTCTCAAGAAGAGAGCATTTTAAAGGTCATCAAATAATTATAAGGGATTCTATAAGTGCCACTTATACTCTCATTCTGAGGAACATAACACTGCAAACCTTTCTGATTGTTTTTCCGTTGACTCATTCTCTATGCATTTCTTCTTTGCTTTTCCCCCCCTCAGGTGTGCCAATGCTGTTTGTAATCCTCTGGGGAATTGTCAAGTACCTTTATGAAGATGAGGGGTTGGTTCAGTTCTGATTCTTAACTAATTCATGTGAAGGTTGTGTTTTGTGGAGGGGGTGAAGTTGCACATTTTTCTTGGTTATAATTGCTTTGGCAATGGCTATTATATTGACACCTTGTGCATTTGCTCCACTTGTCACTTGATTAGTATAAAAGCTTCTCATTACATCTTATTCAAACAAATAAGCCCAAGCTTTTGCTGTTCAGCATCTTCTGCATGCTTAAATATATATCTGTCTGGAAAAGTACATTGTTTCATGAATCCTGCCTTTCATCATGACTCATCACACTTGTACAGCCTGTCTTTAAACTTGTATTTCTAGAGGCAGTCAATATGCCCAGCTTATTTAATAAAGCTTTCCAATGCTGACATTAATATGTGTGATGGTAAAATGCACATTTTGAGGATCAAGAGTTGTAATTTTGTTGAAACTGCACTAACCAAAGATCAAACACTACTGATAGGCTAGGATACTCTACAGTCTAGTAATTTATCCAAAGAAAAGAGATAACATTTGTTGCACAAAACCACATTGAACTGAATTTAAGTGGAAATCAGGCTGATTCATGAGGATTGAGCTATCCCTAGCTTCTGGTCATTGATTCTGGTTTCAGGATTTAACACAGTGCTATACTACCATATTATATCGATTATAAGATGCATGTTTTTCCATATTTTGGTATCTCTTTATTCTTGATGTGTCTTATATTCAATGGTGTCTTATTCATACAGGTAGTTCTCGATTTACAATCATTTATTTAGTGACTGTTCAAAGTTACAGGCACTGAAAAAGTGACTTGTGATCATTTTTCACACTTATGACCATTGCAGTATCTCCATTGACACGGGATCAAAATTTGGCTGCTTGTCAACTGGTTTATATTTATGACAGTTGCCGTGTCGTGGGGTCACGAGATCCCCTTTTGCAACCTTCTGACAAGCAAAGTCAATGGAGAAGCCAGATTCATTTAACAACTGTGTCATTTAACAACTGCAATGATTCATTTAAAAATTGTGGCAAGCAAGGTCATAAAATGGGACAAAACTCACTTAGCAATTGTCTCGCTTAGCAATAGAAATTTTGGACCCAATTGTGTTCGTAAGTCGAAGACTTACTGTAGTTCATAGCAACACAAATCTGGTTAATAAAACCACTATTTAAAAAGCATCTTTACTGATAGCTGTTTTTTTTAATTCCTGGTTAAAACCATTAAGCCCTTATGAAAAAGTAGTATTAATTTTCTTTCCTCTCATCCACCAAAATTCTCCATAGGTTCAGATAGATTGTTTTGAGCTTCACTTTTAGTACTTTTACTCTCTCGGACTTATTTGTATGTATTGCTTTGATTTGTATGCTGCAAAATCCACATACACTCACAATGGTTTAGATACATCTGCCATTCAATTATATACTACAATGCTTCACTTTTTCCATGATGATAAATCTCCAGTGACACATCTAATGCAAAGGGAGACCCCTTTTAGGATATCCTTCCAGTAACCTGGTTCTAAAATAATCAGGGCTTTATAGGTAATAACCTCGACACTGAATCAGCTTTGGAAATATTTATTTATTTAGTGCATGGCAGGCTTTGGAAATAAATATAAAGTGTGTGAAATAGATGGGGAATAAAAATGCTCCTGCATTTTTTTACCAAATTTGTTTTTATTCCCCAGTTTGTTTATTGACCATCACTGCTTCTGCCTTGCCTAGATTAAATCTCAATTCCCATAGCCTCTGTTCAATTTATTCCTGCACTCATACTAGTGAATGGTCACTGTGGAAACTAAACTAGTAAACCTTTTCTCAGATTCTGTTAAGTCTGTAGTCTGATAAAGCATGTCCACTCACATCTCTAGTAATAAGCCATGTTTCAGGTGGTTTGTCAAAAGCTTAGCAGCATATTGTTATTGTTATAAAGTATTGTCCTGCAGAATAGGTACTAGTCGCAACAGGGACCTGCCTTTCCTTTTTCTTTCATTTGACTTAGTAAAACTTATTTATAAAAATATACAATATTCTTAGCTGTGGGTGTTCACTTGATGAAGCAAGCTATGCTATACATGCGCACACAATAAATACATTTTTGTGCACTTGCTTTACCCTTTACGACTAGAATGAATTTGGGGGGAAATTCAGGATGTGTGTTAGAATAAATATTATATTTTTCACTTATTTAACTGTCATTTACTCACTAGTTATAAATGATTTAATAACCTGTTTAGTAACACATTTGATTGGATATAAAATTGACAACAAGGCAACCTGAACTTATGCATTCTCCCATGGCACCAAGTAAACAGATCAACATCAATGAATGCCCAATTAGTTATGTTGCTCAGAGCTTTTATTGTAATAATAAAGGTAAGTCATAATAAAGGTAGACTGATAAAATAAACTTCTTATATCCCTTCAATTGATTTGAACCCTATATATAACAGATATACTCCATAGTTAGTTTTGACACAGTGCAGCCCTAGAAGCGTGATCTATATAGAGGTTCATCCTTGGTATCGATTTAGAGAAAATATATATTTCCCCCTTATTTAATCACTTTTTTGTTTTGAAAAAATATATAACGTATTTCCCCTGGCACTACCACACATGCCAAGAAAACACCTGTTGATAAAGAGTGTACCTGAAGAAATAAAGGAAATATATCTTATCATGCCAATTTCATTTTCTACACCAAATGGTTTTACTTTTCACTGAGGGATTAAGATATTAACCCATAAAAGCTATGCACACTCATTAAGTGAAGAAAAAGAAAACATGTGCATAGTCTTCACCTTTCTTTTGCAATTCCACTACATCTTATTGTCCTACTTTGATTGCTACTCCACTGCTTACACCAAAAAGACAGTATCACATTCCTTTTGTTATTCACCAATATCAACTTGATATACTGGAACTAGATATAATACAAATCATTGTTCCTGCAAAAGTATTTCACACATGATGACAACATTTAATGAAGATAGAATGTGACAGGCTCTACACCTTGCTATTCACTTAGTTGAAGTCCACTGGAAATGATTATGGTGAAGCAAAACCTGTACTGTTATTCTGATCACCTTTCAGCACAGTGTATCCATTTTACTGAACAGTGTATAGAACAAATTCCTATTATTGTGTTTTGACACTGGCCAGTTGATTTGTAACAGCTGGAAATTGTTTATTTCCTTTTTGTGCTTGATGCTTTAATCATTCTTTAATCAAAAGTTTCCCCTCTTGAGCCAATAGTTCTATGTAATGTACCTTCAGTTTTTATGTAGCTGAAAAGTAATGCAATCATTTTTTTAAAAAAATATCTTTATTACTTATAAATTTAAAAACAGCATTTTCATACATACATATTTTCACCCCATCACTCATTGAAAGATCTTTAGTTTCCAATCCTTCTCCATATCTGAGTTCATTATGTACATTTATAACATTTGTTTACGATTTTTGAACACTTTCTTTATCACTTTGGTTTCAATTTCATCAATCATCGACTTTTCTGTAGTTCCTGTTATGGTGGCAGTGCGGTGTGACAGTTTGGCTTGCAGCTCTGCTTGCCGAACTGGCTTTTTCATCGATTTCAGAGACTTTGAGGGCTCAAGCGCTCTCCCTGAAGGGGATACAAGAAAGGGGAATGATCCCCAAACTTAGCAAGTGTGGCGATTTCTCCAGAGAAATGACAAGAAGGGTCACCAGAAGATTGATCGGTGTCCATTAGTCGCGCTTAACTGGAAAGACAAAAAAGTGAGGGTAAGAACTTTCTTTACTAAGCAAACCCCCTCTAGTTGACTCTATCAAAAAACTATTGAGAATTAAACAACCTCCCCCCCAAGACAGAAAGAGCAGTGATTTAAAGCCTAGGGGATAAAAACCAGAAAAAAAGCAAGACATTCTTGGATGACTGACAGGACTTTGACAGCTTGGGAGAGACTGGATTCTATGCTAGTTTGACTCTATACTGGTGAGAAGAGAAAGGAACTGTTAATCCCTTAAAAATCTGACCTGACTGAAAATATTCATTTCTAATAATATAAACTAACACAAATAATACTGTAATATCGGACTACTATGCTACTTTAATTGAAATTTTTTAAAAAATGATTTGAAGCAGTAGAAAGGAAACAGCTACAATCACTACATTATTGACCCAAGGGTCCCCTCAAACAAGTCTATTGCAAATCAAGTGGAAAAATCCAGAAAACACAGAAATATCCAACAACCAAATATTTGAAGCAATGCAAATGTATGGGTCACAAATAGAAGAAATGAATGGCAAATTAGATACAAAATAGAGATCTTAACTGAGCAATTGGCAGAAATAAGGATTCAACAACAAATAATAAAAAAATGAACAGAAAATTCAGTCTTTGGAAGAAAGAGTAGAAGGGAACAAAGAAAATTACAGAACTACAAGAAAACAATGCATGATTAGAGCAAAACAACAAAGAACTCAAAAATGCAGTCGGAACATTAGAAATCCAGAGAGCTAATCATTTTTTATGCTTTCAAAATTTAAAAGAGATACTTGACAAGAATATTGAAGAGGATGTCCAATATCTTCGCTAAGGGCTTGGAAGTGAAACCTACAATGATCAGAAATGAGGTGGACGAAATTGATAGATTTAAGTAGTAGCTTTGCCAAAAGGAATAAATTAAACAGAGAAGTCCACATCAGATTTATTTAAAAAATCAGTACGTGATGTGGTACTCAATCGTTCAAGAGAACACCCCTTATTAGAAGACGGAGAGAAGATAGAGCTCTTTACGCAAGTGCCAAGAGGGATTAGAGAAGCAAGGAAACAGTATCACTTCGTAACGGCTAAGCTAAACAGATAAGGAATCAGGTATAGGTGATTAGTACCTGAAAGTATCTCATTCATTTGAAACAACACTAGGTTCAACCTAAACACCATCTGGAAGGCAGAAAACTTTGCACAAAAGTATGCAACACTCTTAGGAGAAGACCAAAAAGAGGAAGAGATTACAGTTGAAAAACAGAGAAGGGTCTACAGAGAAAAACAGAGTCAAGGAAGAGTAGAAAGAACAGAAAAGGGGGAAAAGCCTGGAGAAACAGAAAATATTTCACAATATTCTAATTTTCTGAGATTGTGAATTTGGGGTTTTCATGAACTGTAAGCCATAATCATCAAAATTATG
>JANHFO010004769.1:89363-104307 GCA_032468095.1 Pareas carinatus | reverse complement strand
TATAAAGGAAATTTTGATATAAAATATAAATTATCATATTTGGTAATTGAAAATTCTACATATTGTAAGTTATAGTTTTGTATGTTATAGACCAATAAAAACTTTTTCTATTAAAAAGAATCATGACCAGCATTGCCAAAAGCCCCAGTGAGAGCCTGGGAAAAACCAAAAGCACCCTGGTCCAGAATTCATGTGGATTTTGCTGGCCCATTCCATGGGAAGAACTTCCTGGTGGTTGTGGATGCATTCTTTAAGTGAGTAGAAATCAGGCTTATGCAGTCCACAACCACCGAGGCCAGCATTGCCATGCTTGACAGCTTATTCACAATGCATGGTTTGCCAAACTTGCTATGTTTTGATAACAAGACCCAGTTTATGGCTGCGGACCTAGAGGAGTTTTTTGAGGAAAGGGGGATCTGCCATGCCCTCCCAGTATCCTATCACCCAGCGGCCAATGGGATGGCAGAACATGTGGTCTGTTCTGCCAAGGAAGCCTTAGGCAGACTGAGGCCAGCACCGTGGCAAGAGAGAATTAACAAATTTTTAGCCTGGCAGCATGTTACTCCCAGTAAAACAACAGGACGCAGCCCAGCAGAGGTGCTTATGGACCAGAAACTAAGGACAGTATTGGACTACCTCTACCCATCCTATGTGCCCAAACAAAGGGACCCAGGGGTAGACATGGCCCAGAGGTTTAACATTGGAGACCCAATACAGGCACACAATTTCACTAATACCCCAAAGTGAGTACCTGGAACAGTTGATGAAATTATGGCCCCCAGGTCTTATGTGGTTTGCCTGGCCGATGGCACAAAATGGTGGCGCCACATAGACCAATTAAGAGGGGCCGTGCAACCAAAAACACTACTAAACGAAAAAGAACACAGTAAGAAATACAACATTCCTGCCCCCTCTTAGTGGTCAAGGGTCCCAAAGATGAGGCTGACTCCTCGGAGAATGGCTGTCCCTCAGGAATGACATCGACAACCAGTTCACAAAGGAGCTTCGGAGGATCAGACAGACGCAACCTCCCTAGTCGCTCGCCCATTGCAGACTGATCTGCGCAGGCCCAGTTGCCTATTTAGATTACTTTGTCTGTCAACACGCGAAGCCATCTAAGGGGTAGGGATGTTCTATCCTTCTACTCACCTAGGCTTCCTGGATCTGGCAGCAAGCAGTCCCTCCGATCTGCGTGGCTGGCCTGAAAACAGAAAGGTTGTTACTGATTGGCTAAAGTGCGTAGCCACGCTAATTTAAATAGAAGCCAGCCGGCTTTAGTCGTGCTGGTGGTTTGTGTTAAGAAAATAAAGGTTACTGCTGCTTGAGATCTGTGAGTCCTGTCTTGTTTATCATCCATGTTCCACAAAAACATAGCAGGGAAACGTCAGTCATGGGAATACTATTATTTTTGTTTCAAGACTTATAATTTAGATATTGCAGAGTCTGTGCACATGATAAATGTCTGCTTGAATGCCATCAACACATGATCCACTTTAGAGAAAATAAAAAACAAGAATGTGTTCTAACAAAGTAATTTGTGCATATCCTCATTTTGGGCTCATTTAAAATTTTAAGTGCATTGAAGATGCTTCCATGAAGTGACTGTCATGGTGAGGGAGAAGTAAAAAAAACAACTCTTTACTGGCAGAAAAACTGGTTAAGTTTGCTGTCTGTTGCCATTTGTATTTTCTGAAACTACCTGTGGGGTGACATAAAAGCCAGAGACAGAAAGAAGAAAACAGAGGCTAGAATTTCACTATCTTGCAGATCTACTTCACATTTAAATAAAAGAATTTGAAAGCAAGGTTGGGTAATCAATAAAACCTTGTTGGCCTACAGTACTATTCAACCAGGTAGCCTGGCATTTTCAATTCCAAGTACATAGAGATACTTTGCCTCAGCTTTTCCAATTGATCTGTTTCTTCCATCATTGCTTTGGCCCCTCTTCTCTAGCTTTATCTTGGGGAATTTTGTTTGTTTCTGGATGTTATATGTGCTTTATGGGTTTCCTTTATTGACTCCTGTTTGAGGATTACTTTAATGAAAAGCAGGCTAAAATAATTATAAAGCAATAAAGATGCTTGGAACAAGGTTTTAGCTCTCTCTTCCTGTACAGGAACAGTTCTGCATTCCATTTGAATTACCTGGGGGCAAAATCTACCCTAACAAAGCAAAGCCACTGTCTTTCCTTTCCTTTCCTTTCCTGAAATCTGCTTTTGAACTTCTAAACTTTTCCCAGGTGCATTTTGACAACATATACAAAGGGCTGCAAGAAAGGGAACAATTGTCTCTATCCCGTTCAATTGAAATATCATTGGGGTGCCCCATTCTGCTTTCCCCCCATGCTGGCTGAGGAATTCTGGGAGTTGAAGTCCACCCACCTTAAAGTTGCCAAGGTTGGGATACCTTGTCCTCGAAGATTGATAGTGACAGGATCTAAGAAACTGCTACTTGAAGGCAAAGAATCGTGTACAGGGTGTGTAGAACCAGGAGACTTCTGGGACAGGAAGTTGATGCTGCTATCTTCTCATCCTATAGATTTGGCTGTGCTGCTACATGTTTTCAGGTGGAAAAATCTTGCCTATCTTGCAATAAACTTGATAGCTAAAGCTAATGGAGAAAGGATGGGGGAAACATTTCTGAGTTTCTACCCTGAAAATACCCGTGTTTTGGTGGATAACAATGTTAGGAATCTAAAGAATTTTTACTGTATTGATTTCAATGGGGCACAGTTGTCATACAGCTTGATTCCACCATATAGCTGAGATTTTACTAAGAATAATTTTTTGGCAGTAGAGATGAATAATCCAACACTGGAACATTAAACAGATTTAACGCTAAATTTTGAGTTTCATGGGAAGTATAATCAAGGCTTGAAAAACTATGCTGACATATTTACAAAAATTTTCTGGAACTTTTACATGTGTATTTAACATTAAAGATTAGACTTTAGGGTTTAGCAAAAATGAGAACCTTAGCTTTCGAAGGCTTTATCTTTAAATCTTCTTCATTGCAATAATGAGCAAGGGAACATAAGGCTTACTTTAAGCCCAGTGAAATCTCTCACACTAGGACGGCATCCTCTTTATGAAGGAGAGTTACAATATGCTTACTAGCCAACTTTGGAAGATTATGACTTAAGCTGGCCATGGTACCATGGCAATTATGTGATTAATATAAATGTTAAGTATGGATACTGTGCCAAGATCCAACCCTGCCTTCAGATCAGGATTTATTTTGTAAAATCACACAGTGAAATTTCAAACAGGAATTTTCATCAAGTTTGCACAGTTGCAGGAGCAAACAGCAAACCACCAAAGAATTCTCAGTTTCCAGTCGCTACTTGACTTTTCACAAATCAGTCAAATGTGAACCTGATTGTATAAAGGCTGCATATAAATTAGAGTCAAGTTTAGAAATGTGATTTTTATTTAAGTGTTGTTAAAGACAGACTTGGTCTAATAGGGAATGGATAAATCTGAAGCCTGATTGTTCTTCAAGAAAGCATTCAGAATTGAAGAATGTATAATTTAGATGTTTAATGTAAATCTTGCTGATTAAACTCATGAGTATGATGGGGTAATAATTAGAAGATATAGGCCTTTTAATTTCATTGTCTAAGGCAGAGGTTTTCAACTTTTTCCAAGCTGCGGACCCCAAAACATGTTGCTACATGGCGGATTCTATTCCCACAAATTCAACTAAGTACTCAGTGACAATTCATGTATATTACTTTTTCCAAAATTTTCTTGACCTGTCTGCGGACCTCAGGTTGAAAACCTCAGATTTAAGAAAATTATTATATGTATGCCTCAGTTCCCAGGAGTGTAAACTATGTATTTAAGGGGAAAGGTGGCTAGCATTGGGGCTGTTCCATTTTAGAGTGCAAGTAGCTTCAGCTGTAACAAAATGAGTTTGAAAGTTTCTCAAATTTGAACAATTTGACCTGACCTGAACCTTCCCTCTCTTGGAGTATTATGTTTTCTTGCACATTTTACTATATTTTCATGGAATATTCATAAAGTGAAGATGCAGAATCAAAGATATTATATGTATATTTTCCATACGTTTATAAAATATGTGGACATATTTTTCTTGGCCTGCTAACCCTTCCAAATTAGATGATTTAAAGATAAATTATATGATATAATTTCGAATTGCTAAAAATTAATTGGGTATTCTGACTTTTACCTCATTAGTTTTCATTTCCCAGGTGACTGAAAATGAATTATCTTTTTTCCGGCTGCAAGCTGTTTAATGCAATGCTCAGTTTTTCAGTGATCACAAAGGCAATAAATTTGCCACAGAAGTTTGCAGTTCTTGATTTAATTAAAAGTCTCAGTGCTGTGCTCTGTACTCATTTATATTGACATAAAACTTCTGGACTTTCTTCATTAAAATCAGAGGAACTTCTTTGTGAATCAAGTGGAATTGTTATGCACAAATTAAAACTGCAAATTTCAGAACACTTAAGTGGAAGATTTGCAATTAGAAATGCAAGTCTGTTTTGTGCTCTAGCTAACATGGTCAATGCACATTAGTTAGTATCCTAAAAGTCTACAGAGGAACAAGAAGCTGGTTATAATAGAAATTACAGTACACAGGAGTTCTTCACTGCAATACTGCACATAGAAAAATCAAATGCCTCTTCAGCCCCCCCCCCCTTTGCTTCCACATTAACCAGTCAGGTGCTCAATGAAAAATCACAAGACATGAATGGGCACTAGTTTGCACAGCATGCTAAAGCATGATATTACGCCTAGATAGCATTGAAATTCAAGCCATTAATATTCTATAGTTGAAAAGCATATTAACCACAGGTCAGAATCCTAATCTGTAATATGATTTTATGAAATAAGTAAACCTATCTTCAGTCAGTACGTCAGAATAAACCAGATGGAGGAAAGGTTAGTCTATGTTTAACACCCCACTCAAGTCTCTCATAAGAAGATCGGGAAGCCAAAACAAAGTTATTTCAGTAGATACTAGGCAGATACTAGGGCTATATATTACTTCAGATTCACTTCTAACAAACTGCTTTGGAGGCCATTGTGGGAACCCCACCAAAAGATGCAGCTGCATAAGAGTGTAAAATTGCACCCCCAAGAGTTGTTGAGGAAATTAAATTATACCACTAAAGTTCTGATAGATCTACCTGAGACCAGTAATTTGTCTTATCATTAGCAAGTCTAGAACTCTATCTTGTTCCTTTTGCTGTTGCAAATAACTGCCCATATGTGAATTGTTATTTAGTTATTAAAGGTATAATCTAATTATCATTTTCATGCCTGTATCACCACCTGATTAGACACCTGTGACATGCTCTACATGGGGTTGCCTTTAAACACCACCTAGAAACTTCAGTTTGTGCAAAATGCTGCAAACTAGGTGCAAAGGAATGTGGACTACTGGAAATAGAGTATACCTGTTTTACAGGGCTTGCACTGACTTCCTCTTTGCATTCAGATGCACTTAAAGTGCTGGTTTTAATCTATAAAACCCCTATGTCTTACTGCCTGGCTACCTGGAGGACTGCATCTTTCCACTAGAATTGGCCTGACCACTTCAATCATGCTGGGAAAAGCAGCTGATGACCCTGTTTTCAGGAATTTAGGAGAACAACGTTTTATTTATTCCATGTTTACATTTACGGTATAAACTTAGCTTCTTGAGACATTTCATTGCCCAAACTAGATAACATTAGGAGTACTGATGCAGGACTACTGATGGTGTTACCTCATTGGGTAATGAAACGTCTCCAAGAAAACAACCAAGCTCAGAGAGCATTTAGGACCCTACAGTTCAATCCTGAGCTACAAATATTATCTTCTATTGGTATATTCCTCTTTTTGTGAGCTGCCAAGAATCCTGTGATTGTAATGGGATAAATGTTTGATGAATAAATAACTAAAACAAATGTACAATGCCATCTATGAAGGAGGGGTAAAAAAATCAAGATGGTCATTACAATTGTGTAACTGAATCCATTTCCTTTTTATATATGTTGCATCCTTCATAATGTATAAAGGAAAGTCAGGACAGCTAGCATATACAGAAAAACAATGTCTGGACTGGTTGTGGGCTATCTTATGTGTTGTGTATTGGCTTGCATCTTGCACAGCAAGAACTGCTTGCAAAGTATCATGTCTGCCCAGGGTCTGGAAAGAAGCAGGAGAATCCCAGCTCCTGATTGGTCACAGCTGTGACCTGTCGGAAAGTATAAAAGGGAAGCTTGCAAAGCAGCTTCTGATTACATTTCTGTCTGTGTTGGAGTCACCTTGCTGTTCTTTGAATAAATCCCGTTTTGTTCACTCAAGCCTCATCTCTGCCTTCTGCCCACTACATAAAAGTGTGTGTATATCGCTTTAGAAAGAACAATTTTATTATTGCTTTATGCCACACACCACACCTGATCTTAGCCAAAAGACCAAGAGGCAATATTTCTTTATGCTTCATTTTATATATAGATAGCCCTTGACTTATTGTAGTTCGTTTAGTGACTGTTCAAAGTTACAACAGCACTGAAAACAGCGACCTATGACTGTTTTCACACTTATGACCGTTGTAGCATCCCTATGGCCATGGAATTAAAATTCAGATCCTTGGCAACTAACACATATTTATGACCATTCCAATTTCCCGGGGTCATGTGACCAGCTTTTGGGATGTTCTGATAAGCAAAGTCAACGGGACAGAAAAGAGAAATTACAGCTACCTTTGCTGGTCCTCATGCCGTCAGCACCCCAAATTATGTGGACTAAATTTGACAGGCTTGCCATTTTGACAAGACCAGGAGGCCACAGACACTATATAGCAAATGGGAAGAGTATACCTAAAACAGGTGAGGCCACAACTGAGAAGACGCATACAGGCAGTCCTCGAGTTATGACGACGATGGAGCTGAAAATTTATGTTGCTAAGCGAAACATTTGTTCAGCAAGTTTGCCCCATTTTGCAACTTTTTCTTGCCACAGTGGTTAAGTGAATCGTTGCATTTGTTAAGCTATTAACTCGACTGTTCATTGACTCTGGCTTCCCCGTTGACTTTGCCTGTCTGAACATGCCAAAAGCTGATCACATGACCCCGGGAAACTGCAACTGTCGTAAATAGGAAACCACTTTGCCGAGCATCTGAATTTTGATCGCGTGACCATGGGGATGCCGCCATGGTCGTTAAGTGTGAAAAATTATCATCAGTCACTTTTTTCAGTGCTGTTGCAACTTTGAACAGGTACTAAATAAACTGTTGTTAAGTCAAGGACGAGTTGTATTCAGGGGTCCCATTCATCACACTCACCCCAGGGTAGGAGTTCCTCAGTGAACCATGTTCTATTAGAACGTGGGCAAGTTCACTCTTGCTGGGAAAAGCGTTCCTGGCCGTATCCAGCAGGAGCCAAGCTATGTGGGAACCCATGGATAATGTTCAGACATTTTTTTAATTCAGCCTCTCCCCCTCCCCTCCCCTGCCTTTCCCTCTCTTCTGCAGTGCTTCAGTTGGACATGCAGTGCAAAAGAATCTTCCATAAATCCTTCCAGTACAATGCATAGGTGGATACTGACTTTGGGGGAGCCAAGGGTAGCTTTAAGTTTTATAGCCACATCACTGTCTCAAACCTGGAAACCGCTTCTGGACTTTGTGCTGAGGGTGAAAAAATACTTGAAACTTTGATTTTGTTTATTCGTTACACAGATTTGTCAGAATAGAACAGAGCAGAACAGAACAGAACAGAATAGAATCTATTGGCCAAGTGTGTCTGGACACATGAGGAATTTGTCTCGGATGCACATGCTCAATACATATAGAGGCTACAATTGACAAACTGTGGTTACAATCATAAGGCTATAAGTGACAAATAAAGATTACAATCTTAAGATACGTACGTATTAGGTGCATTCATAATCAAAGTATATTCCTCATCTCATGTTATGAAGTACAATCATCATGTCACAAAGCATTTCATCATGTCATAATCATAAAGTATATTCATCATGTCATCATGTTATGAAGCACAATTATGTCACAAAACATTTCATGTCACATATCAAAACATTTGTGATAAAAGATGTCACAAAACACATACAATTTTTTTTAAAAAGGTTTGGGACAGTCTATATTGAACAATCATAGAATACTAGTAATCAATCTACAAGTCAAACTAGAATATAAATCTATTATATACTAGCTTCCGATACCCGTGCTCTGCTACGAGGATTGCCAAGAAAATTGAATTGGTGTTTGCATTCACTGGAGACCTTGGACGTCCTGCAGCAGTGGTCGCTTTTGGCGGTTTCCCTCCCTTTTTTGGCTGAGCGAGGAAGGTATAATCCCTATATGGAAAGTGTTGGGGACCCCCATCTCTCCCACACCAGCCGGTACAGGCCTTTCAGCCCTGTACTCATGTGTCCTGCTGCTTATCACCCCGCCATGACTCTGCCACCGTTCTGAGGTTTTTCAAGCCATTCGGAAATTCAAAAACCGTTTGGAGAGTCCTCTAATTGTGCTCTAACTCTCCACTTGCTTTAACTGAAAAATTCAAAAGCAAACAACAGGCTGCGAAAGCCCTCCAAACAGGAGAAAGGTAACAAACGATGTTAGATATTTTGTCCAATCACAACTCTCCACCCATCCGGAATTAAAATTTTTAAATAACTCGCATAAAAATTAATATTTTGAAAAATCCTTTCTTAGTGAGCACCTAGATGCCAAGACGTAGGTATGTAGCAAATTTCATGTTTGTAGCTTTAATAGTTTTCAAGATCTGGTGATGAGTCAGTGAGTGAGTGGTATTTCGTGTTTATATATATATAGATTTTAAGATGTAAGCAACAGTTTTCATGCAAATAAGAGAACAGGTAATAGGTAGTAACTAATAGGAAAGATGAGAAGGGTAATGATATATTTCTACTAGGCAATTTAACAGTGTTGTGAAGTTAGTTGTTTAGCAGATTGATGGCATGGGGAAGAAACTGTTCTTATGTCTAGTTGTTTTGTTTTGCAATGCCCTGTATCGGCGTCCAGAGGCAAGAAGTTGAAACAGATTATGCCTAGAGTGTGAGAGATCAATAATTATTTTTACAGCTCTCTTTTTGGCCCTTGCAGTGTATAGTTCTTCATTGGAGGGAAGGTTTGTAGCAATTATTTTTTTCTGCAGTTCTAATTATTCTTTCAAGTCTATTTTAACTTACAGTGTCAAACCAGACAGTAATTAAAATGCTAATAACAGACTCAATGATTCCTTTGTGGAATTGTGTAAGCAGTTTGTTGGGCAGTCCTAGCTGAGTTGTCTTAGAAATAACATTCTTTATTGTGCTTTTTGGTGACATTTTTAGTGTTAGCTGACCATTTTAAATCTTGTGATATTATGGAACCTAGAAATTTGAAAGACTGTATTATTGATACTGTATTATTTAATATTGTGAGGTGATATGATAGAAGGGTTTCATCTAAAATCAACAATCATTTCTACAGTTTTGAGTGAAGTCAGTTCAAGATTGTTTTGGCTGCACCACAAGGCTAGTTGTTCAATTTCTCATCTTTAGGCAGATTCATCGTTGCCTCAAATGAGGCCATCACTGTTGCATCGTTTGCAAATTTTAGCATTTTGACAGAGGGGTCTTTCGAGATGCAGTTGTTGGTATATAGGGAGAAGTGGAGAGAGCACACAGTCCTGAGGGGCTCCTGTGCTGATTGTAAAGGTATCTGATGTTATTTTGCCTAGCTTCACCTGCTACTTTGTTAGAAAGCTTATAATCCATTTGCAGGTTTGGGCAGGCACGGCTAGCTGAGTCGGTTTGGTTAGAAGAATATCTGGAATGATGGTATTAAATGCAGAACTGAAGCCCACAAAAAAGGATTCTTGTGTATGTCCTTGGGAGATCAAGGTGTTGGAAGTGTAGAGCCATATTAACAACATCATCTGCCGATCTGTTTGCTCCTTGGCAAATTGCAAGGGGTCTAGTAGTTGGTCTGTGATGGTTTTCAGGTGAGCGTAAAATGGCTACTTTTAAACTATTGTGTAAAAATAAAAAACAGGTTCAATTTTATTGCATTAGTTTACTGCATCAAAGGGAGTTGGAAGTCCATGCCCTTCCCCCACCTTTCCTCTCCCCCCCCTTTCCCACACTTTCTCCTTCCATTCCCATTCCCCGTCTTTCCTACTATTTGTCTTTGCATACTTTTGGATATGTTAAATCATAAACCAGTAACATTAAAAAAAAGTTATATAGCCGCATTGCTGTCTCTAGGTGAAATCTGCTTCGGAACTTTGCGCTTGAGGGTGAGAAAAAAATTTAAATGTTGATTTTGGGCTTTATCCATTAGACAGATTTGTCGCTACTTTTAAACTATTATGTAAAAGTAAAAAGCTGAACTTAAGAGGTGTTATTGCCTTGCTTGACTGCACCAAAGGAGTCGGAAATCCATGTCCTGTCCCCTCCCCTTTCCTCTTCCTCCTCTTCTCACACTTTCTACTCCCTTCCCCTTTCCCATCTTTTTTACAATGCATGGGTTTTTTTGAGGGGGGTATGTGATATTATAAACCAATATTCTTTTTTAACAAGTCCCATGACAGCCACATCGCGCAGCAACACAAGCCCCAATCACAAAAGAGTAAAAAGGCGAGGAGGACTAAGGGGGGCGGTGGCTGTGGTCGGGGAAGGACTCGAATCAGAGAGAGGGGGAGAGTTTCCTGCGGCGAAGGCGGCCTCTCTTATTTCGCTTCCCCAAACTCCCTCAGCCTTGCAGAGATGCCAGGGGAGAAAAAGAAGGCGGGTGGGGGCGTGGCAAGGTCGAGCCTCCTGCCCGAGACAAGGGGGCGGGGCGTTTGGGTGCTTTAACCATTAGACCATGCTCCGCGAGGTCCCGTCCCCTTCCATTGATATTCCATCTCCCCTCCCCAGAAGTGTGCAGCGCGTGCGCGCCCTTCCCAATTTCCGCGCGGGGAAGCTACGTGACTTCGAGCTTGTGGCGAATGTCTTTTTGTTTTTCAGTCTGACGGGTTCTGGTGGGCGGTCTCGCCCCGCCTCTCCCCGCCCTCCCTCGCGGGGGTGTGTGGTGTGTGTGTGTGTAGGGGGGAAAGGCCGGGGAAGTGAGCGCGTCTGCCCGTCCGAGGGAACCTTTTGCCTCCCCGACGGGTTAAAGCGGGCAGCTTTGGGAACGGAGCGCCGTTCTCCGCGCGCTGCTTCCCGAAGGGGGAAGAAAAGCGCAGTCCGCCACTTCCGAGCGGCCGCCGGCGCCATGCGATGGAGACCCGCGGCTCCGCAGTCCTGAGTCTGGGGCAACTTTTTGCTCCCTTCGGGGAGCGCCAGCCCGACGATGAACCCGCGTTAGCCTCGGCATGGCGTGAAGACGCCGAGGAGGAAGGGGAGGAGAAGGAGACGGCGTCGGACAAGCCCGCGCAGCACCCACGCGAGGACCGCCCGGCCGCCTCAGCCTGGGAGAAGGACGAGGAGGCGCGGCTGGAGTGGCGCCGCCGCCGCGGACGCTCCTTCTCCTTGCCCGAGAGCCCGTCTCTGGCGGCGGCGCGCTTCTTCCAGAGACGGCGGCTGCCGAGCGGGAGCGACGAGGACGACGAGGCGGCGTCGCCGACGGGCGACTGCTGCACCAAGTGCAAGAAGCGCGTGCAGTTCGCCGACGCGCTGGGCTTGTGCCTGGCCAGCGTGAAGCACTACAGCGCGGCCGAGGAGCCGCGGGTGCCGCACGCCGTGCTTTCCCGCCTGCAGAGCTTCCCCATGCGGCAGCGGGACTTTGAGGACTTCACCGCCGCCCTGGCCGAGCTGGGCGGGGGAGGCTGCGCCGCCTCGCCTTTCCCGCGGCCGCCGCCTCAGGTGCCGCTCCGGCTCGCGGCCCCCTTGGACGGGGCTGACCAACCGGGCCTCGGCGAGCGGCTGCGTCGGGAGCGCGTCTGCCTGGAGGAGGCGACGGGGACGGCGCTGGCCGGAGCGCCCGCGGACGTGCGCGGCGTGGTGAGGGTGCTGAGCTGCCCGGGCTCCAAGGAGGTGACGGTGCGCTACACCTTCAACGAGTGGCTGTCTTTCCTGGACGTGCCCGCTCTGCCCCTTCCGGATGGGGACCATTCGGACGGCGCCGCTCCGGTGGAGCGTTACGAGTTCTCGCTCTGCCTGCCTCCCTGTTTGCCCGACGGGACGGCCGTGCACTTCGCCATCTGCTACCGGAGCCAGCAAGGGGAGCATTGGGACAACAACGGCGGGTCCAACTATACCCTCCGCGACGGCAGCTCCGAGAGATCCGTGACTCGCCTCTGATGCGAGAGGCTGAAATTGCTCCAGAAATCAGCCTAATTTGCCTTGCCTTATTACGGTCTTCCGGAGTCCTACAGAGGTTTTCGACCTGGGGTCTTGGATCCGTTGGAGTCCCTGCCGAGTTGCCAGGAGGGGTTCCACAGACAGGTCAAGAAAAATTTGGAAAAAGTAATTTACATGAATGGTTGATTAGTAATTAGTTGACTTAGTGGGAATGGGGTCCACCATGTAGCAACGACATATTTTGGGGTCCACAGCTTGAAAACCTCTGCCACAGCACAGCATCCTAAGGACTGAACCCATCCACGATTTGCCTGTGCCCCCTTTTGTTTCTTCTAGCGCCCCAAACTTTGGAGAATACCTTCGCACTTTAGCCATCATGCCACCAGCCTGGTAAACCTTGCAAAAGGACTTCAAGTTGGATCAAAAAGACAGCCAGATGGAAGAATGCTTAGTAGAAAGAAATGTGCATTGTAGTATTACAAGAATCCTGAATATTTCTGGCACTTTGGGTGTGTCTTAATGCTTTAAGACTCATTGGATAGCAGTTCTGGTGAAATCTCCTTTGCAGCCTGGGATGTATCCACTTTGGGGTATGAATAAAAAGAATTACCTTACAAAAGGATTGGAACCTTGTCCCTTTAAAGCCATCTGTGATTTGGGCTGCTCTTTCCTGTGTTAGGCAGCGACTTCTAAAAAGCCTAGAAGAACGCTGCCCGAATTCAGAACACTTCTCTGGGAATTGAATAAGTAGGGCGGATGAACAATATGGGTTTTTTAAAAAAATTGGTTTGAATGGGTTTTCCTCTTGCCTACTGTGCCTTAGAACAAAGTTTCTTTATAATTGCAGCTATTGTATGAAATTATAATTGTTATGTTTGCAATATCTCATTCTATAAGGGATGACTACTTTCATTTTTACTGTGATTAGAGAGGTATGTTGGAAAATACTTGCTTACAAGATTATTTACATAGCAGGAATTGATCAAGTCTTGAAGAAATGATGCTCCGCATTGAAAATGTTAATGTCTCTGTTCCCTTATTGAGGAATCACATGTGGTAAGAACAGTGCATATGCTGTTTGGAGATCTGTTTAAACTGTGAACTAAGTACCTAAGTTCACTTACTTGCATTTCCCCCTATTGAATTATTACCAGTGAACAATATCTACTCTCTTGGCTCTTTGGCTGTTTTATCAGCTAAGCAATGCGTAGTAAGAAGCGCAAGTACAACTAACATGATTTTCTGAATTGACTGCTTCATTCTTTAAAAAGCAGATTCTGTATCTCCAAATCATATCATGTTGGAGCTTGAAAAGTTCTCTGACAATAATAGATGGAGTTCACAGCACTTTATCTCTCATGGTGTGTTTCGCCTCATGTGGCTATTCAGCCACAAATGGTTTCTTAAATTAGCTGTAACTTTACCATAATTCAACCTCCATAGGCATCTGACATGAAGTGCAATAAGTCAGGAAGATTTGTTGCTGAAATGCGATTTTGAAGGAACAGTTCGATAAACTTGATTAATTGAACAGTTTCTTCCAAATCATCTCAGCTAAGTGATCTAAAAAGCTTGTTTAGTAATCAGGTTGAATTAAGGTCTCCTTAATATTCCCTTCATATGCGAATTGCACATATAATGTTGGGTGGCTATATAAATGTTTTAAATAAAATAAAAATATATTATTTACCTTTCGGGGACAAAACTGCAGATGCATATGACAATGTTCTGCATTTTAGGTGCCTGGGATTTCAGTTTACAGAATTCCTAGACACAATTGCCTGCAGCTTAAAAAGTCAGAATGTATGTGAAGAGTTTCAGAAAGACTGTGGTGTGCTTCCAAAAATGCTTCTCTAAACTTTGAATGTTTGGATCTTTTTAAATAATCCATTCTCAGCTTCTTTTAGAAGAAAATGCAAACCGTGGAAGATTTTAAGAGATATAGCTGTGCTTTAGTGGTATGAAGTAACTGATTTTATCTTATGAGCATTTGAGAGATAAATACTGTATAAATGCCACATTTATTTAGTAGCACTGATGAAGGAAGATATAAGAGAAGATAAATATCTTAAACTTTGCTTATTAATGTTCTACAGATGTGGTGTCCTGTGATTCTATCTTTTATTAGGAAGACCCCAAAGTTTTTTAAACATTGCAATTGCATCTTTGCAAATTGATGGGATTCCCTTCATATGCTGTTGTATTCCTGTAAAGGAGATAGGACATTTATTTTTCTTGTGTGCAACAGCCCGAACTTTATCTGTCTGCTGATTAACATATATTTAGAATATAGTCATTATGAACAATATGCTTTTTTAAAAAGCTGAGTATTGTTTTAAAATTTATGGTGCTCCTTATAATTGTTTTGTTTAAAGCATAGACTGACAAAAGTATATATTAATCTTTTACTTGGCAGATGACTAGGGATGAAGATTAGACTATAATTGAAATTTAAATGCTACACAGCCAGTATGAAAAGTGGCACACTGGCTTGTAGCATTTTAATTTTTCTAAAAAAAATGATTCCTTTATTTGTTCAGTATTCAGGAAAATCTCATTAAAGTCATTTTGAAAAGATGCTGTATTATAAATGCACAAACTCCTCTACAGTTTATTATTGCTTAGTATCATTTCCAAAATGTTGCAACTGAAAAAGTTGAAAACTGAAAAAGATAATCCT